>OY757913.1:33928402-33955152 GCA_963585895.1 Sepioteuthis lessoniana
TCAAAGAGAAGGAAAACGCTTAAACTTTAAAAAATTAAAATTGAACGTGTGCCAATTTCTGCTCCTGGTGCGAGGTTAGGTCAATTCGTATCAGACTCACCAGACCCAAACTGAAAACACATCCCAAAGATTTGAAAACGAGAAGGTCACTAAAAGAATGGAAGTCTTCGTGGCGTAGGGGCTATCGTGCTAAGTGGTGATATCGTAGTAAGTGAGATCGAACTCCAGTAGCGCTATTATATTTACTTTCGAACCAACACCCTTGGGAAAGGTATAAACCACCTTATCCCCTCCCAGCCACGGGTTAAACAGCGCCAAAAACATTCTTCAAATGGGATGTCTTCAGCATTAGATAACCTACAAAAGTTAATAAGACTTTAAACAAAGAAACCCTGTAACCTACATTAAACGAAATACGATGAAACAGCTTCACCTTAAAACAAAAGAGAGGTTTTAGTGGTGTTTTGACCAATTTAAAACCCCCTAGAATTACAAAGATGTCAAGGAAAGTAATTTCTAAAAAACAATTTATATATGATTAATTTTGTCTTAATACAGCTACAGTCTCGATATTTTTGAATACACCTCGTACATATATCAATGGAAAAATGCTCATGTCTATGAATATCGTCTGAGAGGCTATAATGCTAAGGCATGCAAATTGCATTAAAATATTGAGACTGAAGTAACATCAGGAGATAATTAAACTATGAATAAAAAAGTTTGTTTTGTTAATAGTATCTATCTATCTATCTATCTCCGTTTATATCAATCTCATTCAAATCATATTTATAAATCTCATTATGTTCATAGATATCTCATTCAGTTCATATCTATCTATCTATCTATCAAACTAGCTAGCTAGATAGATAGATAGCTAGTTAGCAAGCTCATTCTGTTCCTATCTATCCCATTCAGTTAACATCTATCTGTCTCATTTTGTTCATATTTAACTATCAATCAATCTAATATATATATAGTATGTGTGTGCGTGTGCGTGTGCGCGCACGTGTGTGTGTGTGTGTGTGAGTTGTGTTGTATGCGTATGTCTTTGTGTGCATGAATACGTTTGCCCGTTACTAAATATGCTCTCTCCACACCAACACACACGTCTACATTGGCAATTCCAGTGTTCTTTCACGATATGTTCCCAGGGCGTGTGAGAATTTACCATTCTCTACAGAATTTTTTTACGCCACTGTATCCCTATATTCCCGCACACAAGTTCGTTTCCTATGACCGCACCCCATCCGCACTATGCATTTTCATTTATTTATTTCCTCTTTTTTTCTTCTTTTATTTATTTTCCGAGCAGCATATCCACTCAGCGTGAAATAAGCTGAGAATGTCTGGCGAATCTGGTCGCTTCACATAGACACTTCCCACGGGAGCAAACCTTGCAAAAATGCAAAAATCAATGTTGCAGAACGATAGTGACGCGAGAAAATTGGGAAACGGAGAAAAGGTGAGTATGGGTAGGAGAGAGAGAGAGAGAGAGAGAGAGAGAGAGAGAGAGAGAGAGAGAGAGAGAGAGAGAGAGAGAGAGAGAGAGAATTACTGCGAAAAATCAAAGTGAAACTATGTAGTGGTTAGTTGATGTGAAAGAAAGATCGGTAAAAGTAGTGGAAGATAGCTAAAGATAGGAAGAAATTAAAATACAAGTAAAGGCATAAATTAAAATTAAATTAAAGGAAAAGTGAAGACGATGAAAGTGAAAGTGAAAGTAGAATTGTTTTAACTATGAAGAAGGATACGGATAGAGAACAAAAATAGATAGTTAAATATCAGAAATAGATAGATAGATAGATAGATAGATAGATAGAGAGAGAGAGAGAGAGAGAGAGAGAGAGAGAGAGAGAGAGAGTTGGTTTGGCAAAGGCTAGTTAGTAGACATAAAATTAATGAAAAACACCATTATATATATATATATGTGTGTGTGTGTGTGTGTGTGTGTGTGTGTGTGTGTTTATGTGTATGTATATATGTAGTTTCCTTTATTAATAAATAAATGGTGCTCAATATCATTGACAGAGCGTATATATTTAAATTAGGATCGCGTAGAGTCAATGGTGTTAGGTAACTGTTAACACACACACACACACACACACACACGCACACACATATATATATATATGTATAAATAGAGAGAGAGAGAGAGAGAGAGAGAGAGAGAGAGAGAGAGAGAGAGAGAGAGAGTTAAAAAACGAGGGTGAGGGAATGAGAATGATTACCGGAGAATTGATATTGCTAAATCTTGGTGTATATAATAAGAATAAAAATGGTGGATAAATATTGAACATACTGATTATATATATATATATATATATATATATATATATATGAAAGAGAGAGAGAGAGGGAAAGAGGAATTGGAAAAAGAAAGCAAAAAGTAGGTAAATTTTCAAATTAAGTCCTACAAAAGGAAGAGAACAGAAGAAAAGAATCCCAAGAGAGATCAAAGAACGAGAAAAGTAAAAGTAAAAGAAGGCAAGAATCGGCTTAAGGATAATTATAAAAATAGGGGAAGAAAAATAAACGAATTCAAAACTGCTTTATGCAACTACCAAGCGAGAACTTTTGCAAAAAGAAAATCAGAGAAATAAGCAAGAAAATAATGAGGTGTGACAGAAAAGTTCTTGCCCAAGAGACATTAGGTGAGAAAACGACAAAGAGATATTTGTAGACAAGAAAAATTCAATCAGATAACACAAAAAAGAAGAAATGTAGGTGTAAGAATATTTCTGAGTGTGAGTGTGTGTGAGTGTGTGTGTGTGGTGTAGATCAAGAAAGAGATCGGGAAATAGGAAGTTAGACGTAACAAGAAGACATACTAGAGATCTAAATAAATATAACACACACACACACACACACACACACACACACACACACACACACACACACACACACATAGATAGATTTCAAAGGGGAGGTACGGAGTAAAAAAAGAAAGTCGTCTGATTGGGCTGAATGAATGTAAATGTAGATGTTTATGTAATCTCCGCTCTCAGATGTAGGATTTATGAAACAAATACGTTGAAACTTTCATTCCGTCAAATAATTTGATATCACGTGGCAATTGGCGTGTTTTGAAAACATAGTTTAATTAATTGTCCGCAAAAGAATCATTATTGTTATTGATATACTGTTCCTTTTCAGAAGAAGATCACACAATCACCTTGTTATCTGTCGTAACACAACAAAGGTGTATGTCAGAGTTCGGTAGATTCTTGCGGAAAAATAAGAACAAAAGATTTTTGGCAGTGCAGTTGAAGTTGGTGTAAATAACTAAGGTTTTTATATCACTGACCACTGGCTTTATCGTTACTCCATTTCTTAATCACTTAATCTCAATGATTATCTGCTCTGACCAACTAAATACTCTTGGTGACTTGTCTTTTAATTGGAATCATTTTGAGATGAGGATTCTTAATCTGAGAATCCTACCCAAGCCGGCCAGAGGTTTACTTGGTCAAAAACGTGGTGCGATAGACAACAACTATGGAAGGCAGAAATTACTGGGGATACGGTTACAAGACTCAGCATTCCTATCCGAGGTCGCGGTAAATCACCTGAAGAAGGCCAGAGGTGAAATTTGGCCGAAACGTTGTGAAAGAAGAAATAACACAAAAAAAACCTACTCTTGGTGATTATAAAAATAATTCGTGGAGTATAAAATTTTATGTCTTTTTCTCTCTCTTCACACACACACACACACACACACACACACACACACACACAATATATATATATATATATATATATATATATATATATATATATATATATATATATATATATATTAAGATTAAAATCTAACGCTAAATCCGTCAGATCTTTAGCGTACACGAAAATTTAGAACAATATCCCAGTATATTTCAGTTATGAAATGGGAATAAGAAAAGAGGATTGAAACTCACTACTAAGAGTTTCATGTTGGCAGTCCTCAATCGAGCTAATTTTTAACACGGAATAAAAATGCTTTTGTTCGCCAACGGTCCAGGCGACCTGGGTTCAATCGCGTCATACCAAAGACTTTAAAAATGGTACTTGATATCTCCTTGCTTAACACTCATCAATATAAGGTATGTATCAAGAGTAAAGTAGAGCAATCCAGGGAAAGGAGTAGTACACTACCCTACTGCTCGTTGTAGTAGCTATTGAAAAGGGAGTCTTCTGGTCGCCGACTTTATATATATAACGATTAAAATTCAATACTAAAAACGCTAAATTTAACACTGTGTAAATTTTTGTATATATATATATATATATGCAAAAATGTACAATGCTCGCAATGATATGATATGAGGAGAACGGTTTATTTTATGAAGTTCAAAATTGGTAGCTGTTAGAGGACAAAGAAGCAAGTTCTGCGAAGATATGAGAGTGTTTTCGGGATTTCTCGAAACAATAAGATTTACTCAACGATTCTCGTCTCACCACGTCAAAAACAACTACGTTGTTACAGATATCAATAGAATGCTAGATCATATATATATATATATATATATATATATATATATATATATATATATATATATATATATATATATATATACAAACACACTTATATATATGTATATAAAACTAAAATGATTATGCTTGTACGTATTTAACTGTAACTCAGCAAATTGACACATTGATATCAAATCATGACATTATATTCTATCTGTAATTATATTTTGCTGCTTACACACACACACACACACACACACACACACACACACACACACACACACACACACATATATATATATATATATATATATATATATATGAGTGGCAAGATATAATCAAAGATAGAATATGATATAATGATTTACATTGATATCTACGTCTCGGTGACAGGAAGTAAAAATCAAAATAATAACACGAAAAAAGCAATATCGGATTTTCTCCTTCCGATACGATAGCTGTAAGTTCTTCCGGTATATACAAACAGTTATAACCTTTATGATTCGCTCATAACAAAGGGAACTGCTATTGAGTTGTGCTCTCTCTCTATGGACGTTGAATAGAAAACTCACATAAAATTACTTTGTGGGGGTTTCGATGAGACTATTTTTAAAAAGGTTAATAAGAAACAAGAAGACTTCTAAAAAAATCGAAGCAGGAAGGAAGAGCATGGAACATTAACTAACGAACGGGAAATATTCCTTCTTCTTTGGTCGATTTAGGCGAGTGGAAGAAAGTGAGAGAAAGAAGCCAGGAAATGTTAAATAAGATCCCCCACCAAAAAAAAATAAATAAATAAATAAAATAATGATAAAATATGAAAAGAAAAGAAAAGAAAAATATCCCATCACTCGACTTCGCCAAAGTTTTAACTTTCAGTACCCCCACTCTCTTAAAAAAAGAGAATCTCCCTCTTTTATTGCCAGCCAGCCTACGGGATGTTTGCTCTTTAAACGAGTGCCTCTTTTCTTCGACTCCCAAGAAAATGTCCTGTAAACCGAGAGAATAAAGAATCGGCTTTGTTTACACAAAGTAGTCTTCTTATCTTTTATTAAATGTCGTCGTTTCAGGAAACCCCACAAGAACAACAAAAAGTAGAGAAATCATTGGCCGAACAAATCCATACCATTCAACCACGAACCAGAAATTCATGCCACTTCATTTGCCAAAAGATCAACTTGAAGCTTAAAATTAGTTCAAAGCAATAGATTGTTTTTAACGGTATGTCACCTGTTATGTTAGGAAATCGTGCTCATTGTAAATTTACATATTTAGGGTAGTTTTTTTAATAGTTTCTTTTCAACTGTCATCACTTCTAATAAAATCTATGATAACCTACAACGTAACAGAGTATTTCCCCCTGTTTTTAAATATAGAATTAACATAAACTAAGTCTATATTAGGTGATCAATACTAGCGTTATTATTAACTGCCAGCTTTACTCTTGCGTCAACTCACGATTTAAAAAAGCAAGGTGCTCGTGCTGTAGCGGTTATCGCCGTAGGAAACGGACCAAGTGATCCTAGTTCAAAACCTCGACGATTTTGCATAGCGCTACTACCCTTAGGAAAAATATGAATTCAACTTTTCTCTTCCAGCTATGAGTAAATAGTTTGGCAAACTAGGCTCTTTAACCTTGGTATGGCAACCGGCCACACTCACACCACCCCCAAAATGCATTTTGTGAATATCAATTTAAAAACATTTTTCTTAACATCTAGCAAATGTAATAAAATTGTACTTCGAAAAGGTGCATTAACCAATTACTTGAAATAAAGTCCTTTTTATTACAACTCACAGACCATGTGAAAGCCATTTTACTATTTCTAAGGTTAGACATATTTTTGTACTTCCTATCAAAGTCTCTATCTCATTTCTTTTTTCTAAAAAATTGCATATTTTCAATCTAAGTACTAATGACAGATTGGGATATAAAATAATTTCTTGAATGTCAATAATGTATAATCTATGTTGAAGTCCGAGGGTAATTTAACATCTACGTCTCTGGGCTTTTCCGTTTGGCTGTGAAAAAAGAAATAAACGGATTTCTGTATATCAAAATACATTTTGAAATCCTTGATCTCATAAGTTGCAGACCAGTTAACTAACCATGTTACCATCAGATGTTCTGAACGTGGAAAAAGTTGGCAGTTGAGAAAAAAGCGTCAAGAAATATGGGAAACGAATTCTGAGGAAAAGGTACTAAATGAATAAAAAAAATTGGCGTGGGAAAGTTGCAAAAAGAAAAAGGGATAGAAATATCTGCTTGAAAATGTTAAAAAAGAGATCATATGTAAGAAAGGTGATCGGTATATTAAAAAAAATTCTCCAGGTGTAAGATGGTGACGAACAGGAAGGAAGGAAGGAAGAGACGAAAATCTTTTATGGAAACTAAAAAAAGAAAAAAAAAAAAAACTTAACAAAAACAGAAACCAAAACCCCCCCAAAAACCAAACAAAAACACAAAAATCGAGACGAGTAATAACCTATGTATCTCTGTGTGTAGATGTAATACATTATGTATACTTTTGAAATGCGTATGTCTCTGCGTTGGAAGAGGAAAAGGATATTATATGGAAAATCAATTGGATACTAAATAAAGATAGATTTTTTTAATACAAACATATCAATATAGTTCAAGACGAAAACAACATATGGTTATATAGAGAGACCAGCTCAATGCACATGTACAGGAGAAAGTATCTAAACTATTTCTGAAGATTACGGAAATAAAACGAGTATTTTATATTTTTTCAGTTATTTCTTGCCGTCCATCAAACTTTCCTTGAAAACAAAAATACCATAATATTAACTAATGTTCTAGTTATATGGAACATAAATATATTATATACAATACAAGTAGCTCTTTGTCTCTGCACAAGCAGGATATGACACAAGGTTATATTTTAAAGTGGAGTTTAACAGGTTTGCATTCAGAGTTTTCTTTCTCCAAGACCACTTGTCATATCAAGTTTAAAGAGTTCAGTCTGTCCTACTATTTACCCATCGCTAGAGGATGAATAGGTGGATGCATACTTTTCCCAAGGATATTTGCGCAATGTGAAATGCAAACAGCCTCGTCAAAGATCAGAACTCGGGTCGCCAGGTCGATTTCATGTGACGATAACAATTACACCATGTGCGCCTCATGTTTGTATATATAATCCTGTAAAAAAGCCCCTTTTATATTTATTCAATAATTATGTACTACAATATTAATTAGTGTGTAATATACTAGGATCATTAAATAAGTTTCCAGACTTTTTTCGTATGGCACTTTTATTGATAGTACACACATGAAACCCTTGTCCCCTTCGAAGTAATCTCCTCCGGCTGCAATGCACTTGTTGTACCGTTCCAACAATTTCTTGAAAGTCCCGTGGAAGTACTCTAGTGTGAGCGTGTCTTGATGCTCATCTTGGTCAAATAGTCTGTGACAAGGATGGAGTTGTGAACTGGTGCATTGTCCTGGTGGAAATGCCACTGACCCAATTTGAAGGGTGCTGGCCTCTTCCGACGGAATCTCTTCCTGAACTCCCTCAAAACCTCAACATAGTAACCCTTACCCTAGCCCTAACCGTTTGGCCAATCAACTCTGGTCTATTGACTTCCTTACTCCTCCCACACCTCTCATCCCTCACAGACTCGCTGCCTTCCTTGAATCTCTTTTGCCACACAAAAACTGATGTTCGTTTCATGCAAGATGGACCAAAGCAGTCTGAAGCATTCCATATGGTTCTGTGGCATTTTTTCCAAGTTTAAAACAGAATTTTATTGCATATTGTTCTTCTAAAGAGTCAGATTGCTTTTTTGAAATTCACCAGCTGTGACAAACAGGCTTTAGTAGGGTGTATTCCAATCCCTACTGTGGCTGTTCCTTTAAACCTGAAATCATAAAAGTTGGTCAGTCATCTCATAAGATGTATATCAATAACATAGTGAATTTTCTAGAGTCTACGCCAATTTTGAATGCCTGTACAAAAAAGCCTGGAAATTTATTGAATGAGCTACGTATATATATATATATATATATATATATATATATATATAATACTAGCATCACTGTATAATCAAAATTCTTATTGCCCAGTCGCCTGGGGCTGTAGAATATACCAACTGCACCTCTACAGAGGAGTAAGACACCCCCCTACCGAATGAGTGTCCTAGATTTGACACTAAACAATCTGATGGTGCAGTTCCAGTGATGCTGGGGCTTTGTGGAATGCTTACCACCCCTTCATTGCCATTGCTAACAGGTCCACTCTAACCCGGAATGGTAGTACCTGATAGAGTCCTATCGATGGGTTAAATAGAACTAAACGGCATACTTATACTAAACTGAATTGTTTGAATTAGAACTGTTTGACTAAACTGAATAGCTTGAAATAGAAATGTTTTTGACATTTTAACCGTGTATTTACATTTAAACTGCGTACTTATGCTAAACTGAATTGTTTAATAGAGAACTGTTTTGACATTTAACTGTGTGGAAAGAAAATCTATATTTATACTAAACTGAATTAGCTGAATTAGAACTCTTTGACTAAACTGAATAGCTTGAAATAGAAATGTTTTTGACAATTAAACTGTGTACTCATGCTAAACCGGGGGTGTCCTCGTGGTGTAATGGTTAAAGCGATGGACTGCGGAATCGTAGTACGCGAGTTCGTACTCCAGTCGCGCTATTACGTTCACTTTCGGGCAAATACCCTTGGGAAAGGTATGAACCCCCTTATCCTCCCAGCTATGGGTTAAATAGTACCTCTACTGTTCTTTTAGGAGAATGGCTTTGGCATTAAATAACCTAAAAAGTGTTGACATGCCATTAAACAAAGAAACCAAACCATCATGCTAAACTGAATTGTTTGAAATAGAACTGATTGTTTAAAAATGGATTTGGCATTAAATAAACAGCAATGGTTGATATGCCAAAAAACCCAAACAACCAACTCACTATATACTATAATATTAATTAGTACTTAAAACACACACACACATCTATTTATATATATATATATATATATATATATATATATATATATATATATATATAATACTAGTACCTCTTAACTTCTTATTATGCTTGTAGTTATATGCCCCACAATTCTGTCATGGGCAGTTTGTGATACAAGGCAAATTTATAAACGGAGTAAAGCTGGTTTGAATTAAGATTTTTCCTTTTCCTAGACTGATAGCTCAACTAAGGCTAAAGAATCCGGTCTGTCCCATAATTTTCCCATAGCTAGAGAGAGAACAGATGGATTCATATATCTTGCATTGCAGCGAAGTAAAACACAATTTCGTCCAGGATTTGAACTCAGTTCGCCGATTCTATTTCCTACGACGATAACCGTCCGCAAAGTACGCCTTTTGATAAATCTCTATGTAAGTGCACTGAGGGAAGATGTAAATGATATGCCCGCAGAAAAGGCTGAAGCAGTCATGGGAGTAATGTTTCATAGCAAAAAATTATTCAAGAAAAGGATTAATCTCCTTGTGCAGCCAACAAGGAAACTAACAGAAGTAATCAAGATATTCTGTCAGTTCGTTCAAAAAGTGCTACTGGTTTCATGTGCCACCTGCTGTATGGTTCAATGGTCGGCAACTCATCTGGCTTTTCCTTCCCCATCAACAGGCTTACCTGATGAAGTGGATGGCTAGGCACTCAGCAGAATGCAAAATAAGACCTGTCAAAAGACTCAACGGCTATCTAGCATACACATGGTGTGAAGTGCGAGAACCAACCTTGAATTGAAACTTGTTTTGGCCATTTTCTACAGCTGATGCTCCACCGGTTGTCTTGGTTTGCATATTGCTGCTTGATTCAAGAGGAGTTGTCGATGAGAAGGCGCATCTGGACATGTGCAACGTGTATTACCTACGTAAATCCATTCATGTATATACTATTCCTTCTGAGTAACCATCAGCATTTGGCATCGATTGCAAACAACAGTCATGTGACATATTTATTAAATACAAAAGCTGATTTATTGATTAAACGGTTACCCCTTTCTCTGTATTCATAATATTTTCTATTTGCTTTGTATTTTATAATAAAAAATCCATCGGTGATTCAATATCACCCGTCCAAGTCCTGATGATGGTTCATTAGAAGTGAAACGTCATAGTGTTGAATTTCTTTTCATTAAATTCTTCTCTTTGGATTACCTTGTTTTTTAATTTTTCTCTATATTGTCAGATTTCTTTACATTATTTACTTCCATATAAGACAAATAAAAATAGAGATTTGAATAGATATATGAATGCAATATCTGACCGAATGAAAGAAAAATAAGACGTGAAAAGCAATTCAGTAGAGTGTTTATATATTAATTATGACCTTTCGTTCTGTACGATCTTCCTCGGATAATTATTCTGGAAATTGTTGAATTTCATGAAAACCATTGGGGAATATTAAAACCATCTAAAACTGATGGCAACGTAATTAGGAACGCTTTTGATCAACATTCCTTCCGCTCTATTCCTGGGGCTTAGAATACGCTGACTGCATCCTCTCCAAAAACGAGTGTCTTAAATCTGACAATAATCTGCAACCGTTATTAATCTTTAAAAAATTGGAAATTAAAAACCTTCGAAATTGTGCTTACAAGAATTATTTAAGGTATGGATCAAAGTCTACATGACATGACGGATAACGTTCTAATTTACGGGCTTGAAGTAAGCAAGTTCAGACTCCAGTCTAACTGTTAAGCTCGCTTTCGTACTAATACCCTTGGGCAAAGTCATGAACCCCCAATATCCCCAGCTTTGAGCTAAATACTATCACTTCTATTCATTTATAAGGAGGTTTTGGTATTAAATAACCCACGAAAGTTAATATGCCATTAAACAAAGAAACCAAAACAAAGGATTTAAAAGTATTACTACTGTGTATGAAGTGAAATATTGTTAATTATAAATTATGATTAAATATTACATAGAAATTAATGAATGTTGAGGGTAAGCATTTGTAAATAGAACAACGAGCCGAATTTTATAACGTATCCACTTTTCTGACAATATTGATATTAACAGAAAATAATATTTAATTCAACAAGTTTAAATGGCGAGAATAACAAATGCTTTTGATCAACATTCTCTCCGCTCTGTTCATGGGGCTTAGAATACGCAGACTGCAACCTCTCCAAAAATGAGTGACTTAAATCTGATGATAAACTGCAACCGTTGATGAGGCTCCAGTTCTGGAGCTATGAGGAGTGCGAAGTACAGTTCTTTTAATTCTCCCAACAGGTTGAAATGGATTCTAGTGATTGTTAACAAAAATAACGTATTCGCTCTATTCGTCTCTGCCCACAAAAGTAACGTCTTTACGCGATTGTATCTTTGGCAATTGTTCTTTTCTCTGTGCGTGGTGTTTTTATGTTTGGCCAGTGCACTCGCTTAAAAAAATTTGGATACGCCACTCTCGCAAATTCTCCAAGCTCTAGACCACCTTTTATTTTGAATTGAGTAACACCTCTCTCTCTCTCTCTCTCTTTCTCTCTCTCTGGGGCGTACCACTCATTTTGCATGCTGGAGATAAACGTGCTTGTTTTGCAACACGGGATAAGTTGTCTTCTCTTCTACAAGTACCCCTTCCTTGCCATTTCACCCAGGTCAACTCCGACCGGTAATGGTAGCACCTGTTAGGGTCCAGTTTATGGGTCAAATAGATTTGTTTGCAAATTACTTGTATTTTTTTGGAATAGTTGAACAACTGTGTGCAAACAAATCATTATTATTACGACCAGACCTTATAATAATTAACAACAACAAAAAAAAAAAGAAAAGAAAAAGACAACTTGAAAAATTGTGGACTTTGCTGTTCCGGCTGACCATTGAGTAAAATTGAAAGAAAATGAAAAGAAGGACAAATACCTTGAACTTGCTAGGGAATTGAAAAAGACAGTGGAACATGAAACATGTTTATATAAATTGTAATTGATACTCTTGGTACAGTCACCGAAGGATTATTTAAGGGAATGGAGGACTTGGAAATAAGAGGACGAGTGGAGACCATCCAAACTACTATATTATTGAGAACGGCCAGAATACTGAGAAGAGTCCCGGAGAATTGATGAGACTTGCTGTCACTCAAGCTTCAGTGAAAGACCATCAGCTAAAGCTTTCAAGGAGTAAATAATGATAATAATAATACTTGAAACCATTAAACTGTATGTAAATTATTTGTATCAAGAATAGTTATTTGTAGCTACAATTGTTTATAAAAGATTATCAATAATTACTTGAAATCATATACTTGTATAAATTTTCATTTATCCAATCGGTGGCACTAAATATAGACCCCCTGCATCCTCTGCAGTGTGGGTAAGACATCCTAAGGGGTATCCTAGGTATGATACTAAGCTGCATCCGGTAGTGAGGTCCTATTTCTCGAGCTCTGGCGAGTGTGAAGTTGCTATTACGCCTAGGAACACTTTGACTTGGAGTGGTAGTACTTAGAAAGTCAAGTATATTCACTTGAAAAATATTTATATTAGATAGGAACACTTTATCCATTTGCCCAGTTGGCTAGGGCTGTAGAATACACTGTCTGCTTCTCTGCAGGGGCGTAAGACCTTCCTAACGAATATCCTGGATATGACAATTAATAATCTGATGGTGAGGTTTCAGTAATGCTGGAGCTTTGGGAAATGCGGAGTACCCCTTCATTGCCATCACTCCCAGGTCAACTCTGGCCCGGAGTGGTAGCACCTGATAGGTTCCTATCTATGGGTCAAATAGAACTAAAATGTGTACTTATACTAAACTGAACTCCTTGAAATAGAACTGGTTTGACATGTAAACTGCGTACTTATGCTAAACTGAATTGTTAAAAGAGAACTGTTTTTGACATTGAAACTGTACTTACGCTAAACTGAATAATTTGAATTTGAACTGTTTGACTAAACTGATTTGCTTAAAATACAAATGTTTTTGACAGTTAAACTGTTTATCTACATTTAAACTGCATGCTTATGCTAAACTGAATTTTTTGAAATAGAACTGTTTTACATTTTACAGAGTGTAAAAAAACTGTAATTATAAATGTATAAAAATGAATTTGGTATTAAATAATCTAATGGTTGCTATGCCATCAAATCAAACTAAACGAAACCAATCTTTATCCATTTAATTGCGTAGATTTTTTGTATTAAGAATAATTAATTGAATGTTTTTTTTATTAATGATTAGGATTACTTGTTACTTGAAAGCGTAAAATTGTTTGCTTATTATTTGTGTTGGATAGAAATATTTGAAACTATATAATTGAGAGCAAATTAAGGATTATCAATGAAAAGAAATTGTTACTTTAAGCAACATAATTGGGTATAATTTATAGGTATTTCATAGAAATATCTTAAGTCATACAAAGCTGTCTGCGAATGGTTTGGTTTGGTTTGGTTTCTTTGTTTAGTGGCATATAAACCTTTGTAGGTTATTTAACGCCATAGCTATTCTCCTTGAAGATCAGTTGTGGAACTATTTAACCCATAGCTGGGAGGATAAGGAGGTTCATACCTTTCCCAAAGGCATTTGCTTGAAAGTGAACGTAATAGCGCGATTCCACAGTCCATGGCTTTAACCATTACACCACAAGGACACCCCCATCTGCGAATGACTTGTATTAGATATGAATACTTGATATCATATAACCGTATGCAAATAAATCATTATGGACACAAAAAGTTCAGTTAAAATGACAATAGATCATTGAAAATATAATTATGATTACAAGGAAATATTTACAAATAAATCACATTTTAGCATTACATATCCCGTAAGTAGTCAAATGCCATTAAATGAATTAATATGACCAAACCAAACACAGCATTCAGCAATTTGAATGTACTTTTTAATTATAATCTATTACTGACGGTATTTCACTTCATACACAACAGTAATATTTTGAAAACAGTTAATTCTAAGATCAAATAACAGCCATGTGCTCAATTTCCATTTTTTTTGCTTCCCAATTTTAAAATTTCATAACGATCATTGTTCCTAATTACATTGTTGGGGTAGTCCTCGTGGCGAAATGGATTGCAGCCTGGAAGTAAGCGAATTCGAACTCCGATCGCGTTAGTACATTCACTTTCAGACTGATATACTTGAGAAAGTTATGAACCCCCTGATCCCTCCAGCGATGAATTCAATAGCATCACTTTTGGTCTTCTACAAGAATGGCTTTGGCATTAAACAACCTGCGAATATTGATAACCATTTAACAAAGAAACCAAATCAATTACATTGTTTTGACAAATTCATTGACAGTCGTGAGTTTTCTCTATATTTTTCCTAAAATTAAAGTGATTTTCAAATCATTATCTGATGAGGATCATAGAGGATTGTAGCGTTCTGGTTAGTGAACGTTTGTAATATTAAATAAAGGACAAACCACGATATGGGAGGAAATAGAGATATATTCTCAGGAAAAAGTATATACAATAGAGAGACAAGAACATAGGATTAGTGAATACAGAATAAAGATATAGTCCAACGATAGTATTGACTTCCGTTATTAAGGTAGCAAGTAAAGTGATCAAGTGCGATCTCCAGTCTCCAACGCTCTAATACTATTCCGATAATAAGCTGCTATTCACCTTCTTGTCTGATTGGTATTAGTAGCTACTGCTATATATGGCAGATGGACTAGTTCATTGTGTGGAAGAAGGAGGGTGATACCTAGCAAGGATGAAATGTTATAATTCAATTTTAACATTTTTGAATACCTGATCGATGTTTGTTAAAAGACAAATGATGGAATCATATGGACATGGAAAAAGATGCCAAGCCAGCAAGATAAGAACTTTTTTCCACAGGTTCGTTTTTGAGAATGTCATGGGGAAATATAGTCATCAATGCTGGAGATCTAAACTAATGATATGTCGTGGGCTCAAAGGGTTACTGTCACAGATTTGCTCAAATGTTCTTCAGTCCTGGGAACAGATTATTTGGAATTGTAAGTGGAATTGTAAGGGATATAGTTGGACGATGGGGCATCCTTGTAAGATGGCCAAACCAACTGATCTTATGTGGTACAATGTGGTATAGGATATATATATATATATATATATATATATATATATATATATATATATATATATGTGTGTGTGTGTGTGTGTGTGTGTGTGTGTATAACAACTTCAAAAGCTGAAAGAAACAATCTGTTTTAAAAAGAATTGGTCCGCGCGAAAAATTGACTGAGCTGGTTAAAAAGCCGTTATTTTAAGATTGAATCCAATCTATATATATATATATATATATATATATATATATATATATATATATGAGCTCCCAAACCGGTTGAGCACTTTTGCTGTATTAAATGGATCACATCAAACACATCAACCTTGCATATTCTCGAAAGAATATACCGATACCAACCCATTCGGCATACAAGCACCTACTCACCGAAAAAATTGAAAGCTTGATAAAAAGAATGAGATGGAAGGCCAATTTCTTCCTCAAAGTTATTAACAAGCACGATGCCATTAATAATTTTAACCTAAAATAAAAAAATGCCCTCCAATATGCAAAGATATGCAAGCATTCGAAAATAATCTAACGGATATTGTCAAAAACATCAAATTCACTAATCACCGAGATAACTTCCAGAAAAAAATCATAAATGACACCAAAAAAAAAAAAAAAAAATACAAATAATATTAAATAAAATATTTATATCCGCTGACAAAACAACCGATTTATATTTTACAAGTTTCACAAACTACAAAAAGCTGACAATAAAAAACGTAACGCAAATATCCAAAAAAAAGCACCTGAAATCCAATGAACCATATCAATAAAGAAGTCAAGGAAATAGCCACTAAATTAAAAATAAACCACAAAATAAACTCCATAGCTGAGCAACCAGCCTTTATAACAATCAAAGACCTCAAACCGAACTTCACAACTAATCCGACATATCGATTAATTAATCCCTCAAAATCCGAAATAGGAAAAATCAGCGAGCACATACTGGATAATATAAATAAACAGCTCATAGATAAACGACAACTTAACCAATGGAAGAACACCAAAGCCGTCACCAACTGGTTCATAGCTATACCTAACAGAACAACACAGACTTCATCCAATTCGACATCACTGACTTCTACCTCCCCATCACCGAATACACACTTGACAGAGCCATAGAATTAGCAACACAGCACGTACTCGTCTCATAATATGACATCAGGATCATCAAGCACTGCTGCAAATCACTCCTCTTCCATGACGGTAAACGAAGGATAAAGAAACTCAATAAGCATCTGTTCGACGTAACCATGGGTAGCTTTGACGGGTCAGAAGTGTGCGAACTGGAAGGTGCCCTAATTCTCTCCCAACTATCAAATATAATCAATAACACAGATATGGTACTATACAGAGACGACGGTCTAATTATTATTAGGAACCCAAATGCACCCAAACTAGACAGCTACAGGAAAAAGATATCCAACGCACTGAAACCTAAAACCATACACACAAACCTAAAAATAGTAAATTTCTTGGACGTAACATTAAACTTTTGTAAAGGCACACATGAATCTTATAAAAAAGATAATGACCCACCAATCTACATACACACCTCTTCAAACCACCCACCCTCAATTACCAAACAAATCCCAAAATCTATCAGTCGTAGGCTATCCAACAACACAAACACATATATGACAAAACATTAAAATACAGCAGTTATAGACAAACACTAGAATTCATACCCCCCAAAAACAAATCTAAGTACAGAAATATGAAAATTATTTGGTTTAACCCACCTTATAATAAATGTATAACATCCAACGTAGGTAAGGACTTCCTAAACTTAATCACCAAACACTTCCCCAACAATAGGTCACAGCCAAAATCTTTAACAAAAACAACATTAAGGTTAGCTACATTTGCCCAAGCAACATGCTCCAAATAATAAAAAACCGCAACAAAAAATCGCATCCATCAGGAGTACAGCACATCCTTCCAACCAATGCAATTGCAAGGTCAAAAACACATGCCCCCAACTAGGAAAATGCCAATATAAAAACGTTATATACAAAGCCACTGTAAAACATTACATTGATTCAACGGAGGGCACCATAAAACAGAGAATTTACTACCATAAACTTTCTTACAAAAACAGAAACTACTCATCCAGAACCTCCTTATCCTTGTACATATGGCACCTAAAAGACACTAACATCTGTTCTACAATCACCTGGGAGATACTAAAACTAGCGCCTACCTACAACAAAACATTAAAAAAATGCCTCCTTTGCCCCCACGAAAAATTAGCCATTATAACCTACCCATCACAAAATACCTTACAGAATAAAAAATGTGAAATCGTTTCATGAGAATAAACCCTTCTCTCACACTTCTCTCACACATAACACATCTAACACCTCCCTACCCCCCCAAAAAAAGAATTCAAACGACACCATACCACACCTGAAGCACTATTTTCCTCCGCCAATCATTGCACCTGCTACAGTATATGTACCATCTTTCTCCATTAATCCCCACACCCTTTTCCATAAGCCTCCACTACCTGGTAAATTTATATTTTTATGAGCGTTAATAATAGGCCTCAACACTCTACATCCACCACGTATACTCTATCTTTCACTGCAATTGCATATAAGTCATACAACTTTAACACAAAACAAATAACGATTAAAAATAAACATCACAACCCCCAACTATTACCCATACCTCCCAAATCCACCATCTATTTCCTTGATTTTATAATGTCAACATTTTGCTCTTCAGTTATAATCACCATCGTAGTAATAACTATTATTGTACCCCCTTCATTATTTTCATTATGTACAGATAACTATAGTATATATAATATATATGCAACATTTCATCAAATTATTATTATATTATATTCTAACCCAAATCACTTCCCTACATATAATACCAACATTGAACAATATTCCATAGTATATTGCAATACTATATATCCCAACCCCTTGATATTTATTGCGATTCTGGTCTACCATACTATATCCGCTTAAATACCTTTACAAATCAAATCTTTATTTACTTTCCCCGACATGCAATGATGATGTTCTGTTCGTTAGTTATAATCACCTACACATATAGAAATAGATAAAGAATTCTTTCCCAACAATATAGTAGCAAAATTGAGATACACAAAGGACTAACATCCGGTAAAAACAACGCGCTGTGCATACACTATATACCACTCACACATACACACACAATAATACGCAACTACAATCCCCAACACACCTACTATCACACGTAAAGTTTCCGACAAAATCCCAACGGTTTTTGACCGTATTTTTCGATTTTTGATTCATTTCATTTTGTTAATTGCCAGGGGTCGCAGGCTAAATTCCATGGCATTCAATACATAAATCTATTACATATTTCTTTATCATATTCATCTTATCACTTTTATATATATAATAATGATAAAGAAATATATACCTTATATATTTCTTTATCATTATCATATATATAAAAGTGATAAGATAAATATGAAATTTTCTTTTATGTTATTAATTCATTTGATTGTTCTCAATTAGTTTTGACCTTAGGTCATCGTATTACATATTAACCTTTGACAACATGTCGTGGATTTCTAAACAAAATATCGCAAATGTGTAAACAAGGGGACAGCGGAAATGAATCATGTGATTTGGGAACTGGAAGGAATTGTGTGGGCGTTGAAAATATCATATAATGACAAGAGATTCAGCAGACAGATTCGGCAGTTAGTCAGTCAGGAGAAGCGGGCAGTCAGAGTAGAAGCTGCCTTGGGTACTTGCTCTGGGGGTCTGTGGCCCCGTGTTAAGAAGTGCTCTAAATATAGATCTATCACAACGAGGTGAAAATATGAAAATGTCTGTCTCAACCCGGTGTCAATGATGGCAGTTAATCGTCAGTTTTAGCCTCCCTGTCTCTCTCCCTATCATTTATAGCCTTTTCGACCCTTTCGGGACAATAAAGAACAGAGATTTTTTTTAAATGAAGAAACGTGTTATGGTCTCCATCATTTCGGGTACGCAACAACCGTTTGGAGAAGAGTTTTTGTGAAGAAAAGATTTTGAAACTTGTTGATATGCTACAAATGAAGCGACCAAAAATGAACTGCTTACGTAGTATATCCATTCAGGAAAGGAAAATTATTTTCTGGTATCCAAGAGTCTTGAGCGGACCATTTTATGCTCTCTGCTATTGTAAGCACCAGGGAGTGAACTTTCCATTTGAGAGATATATATTAATCAGGGTAGAGAGTGTTTCAAATTTGTCGTGACTGTTTTGATCAGCCATTTGTTTATTTAGGTGTTTATGTGTTACCCTAGAGCTTTCCATCCGATTTCGAAGAGGCCATTTCGCGTAAGTGTTTGGAGACTTTGTTTCTAAATTTCATTGTCATATTGTCATATATTCTTTCTAGGATGGCAAACTTTGCATCTGTGAAGTTTGACACTATTTGAGAGGAAATGTTGTTCTAAAAGTATTAGTTTGTTGTAATCGAGAGATTTGATTCTGTTTCTGGAGTTATTTAAATTAAAGTGAAAAAGACATTCTGAATTTCTAATGTATTGCTTTTGAAAGTGTGTGCACTCCAGTAAATAAATTTTTGCTTCTGCTATTTGATTTGTGGTAAATTTAAAAAAAATTGTTGTGAAGCAAGTGAATGAGTTGGTTGACTTGAGGTGTTTACAGAATATTTTATTCTTGATAAAACATAGTTGGTAAAACTTAGTCGACTTTATTGTGAGTTTCTTATGGATTACTTTATTATTTACTATGTTGTTGTTTTCTATCATTTCTCTGAGGTTATTTGGCCAATGATTGACCAATATGCTTGTTTCTTAGTAAACATCTTTTAAATTATGGTTTACTTTAAGAATGTCCCAATGGTTCTTAATTATTTGAACTTTTGGTGAGAAAGTGTTGTTAAATGTTGCTACGAGGAGGATGCCAATATATGATTGGTTGGTTGGTTTTTTTGAGTTTTATGGCATATCAACCTTTGTAAGTTACTTAACGCTAAATCCATTTTTATGCAAATTGTTCTATTTCAAACAATTCAGTTTAGCATGAGTATACAGTTTAATTGTCAAAAACATTACTATTTCAAGCTATTCAGTATAGTCAAACAGTTCTAATTCAAACAATTCAGTTTAGCATAAAAATGCAGTTAGTTCTATTTAACCCATAGATTGGGCCCTATCAGGTGCTACCATTCCGGGCCAGAGTGGACCTGGGAGCAATGGCAATAAAGGGGTGGTAAGCATTCCCCAAAGCCCCAGCATTACTGGAACCTCACCATCAGATTGTTTAGTGTCATATCAAGGACACTCATTGGGGGGGGATCTTACTCCTTTGCGGAGGTACAGTCGGTGTATTCTATTGCCCCAGCCAACTAGGCAACCTATATATGAAAAGAAAAATGACGGATTCGTAAATATGTAACATTAAAACAAACAAAAGTTTATCACAGTAACGTCTGTTTTACTTAGAATTAGATAAGGATTATAAGGCAACTCTCTATCAATGGTCTGTTAGTCTATATAACAAACCATTACAAGATGCGAAGCACTCTTTACCATAGAAACAGTTGTTTGAGGGGTTTCCATTGTTTAAGAGAGAGAGAGAGAGAGAGAGAGAGAGAGAGAGAGAGAGAGAGAGAGAGAAATACAAAAACAGACAGAAGTGGTGAATAAGGTAAATTTATTGGTTAGGAAACGTGAGTAATAATTCCAGAGTGCATTTCCTGAATATATGTCGACTGTTTTTTTTTTGTCTTACTTTCTATCTGCATCCTACTTTTTACACTATTATTCCTTATACTCCTCCCCCTGCCGACTATACACATTTTTTTTGTTTTATTAATCTATTTATTTTATTTCGATCTGGATAAAGATGGCGCCGTACTAATAAACGCGCCAATGAAATAGATACATAGTGTGCGGCGACTAGTTTGTTCCGACATTAGCGCCACCTGCCACTGTGTTTGACGTGCTATTCTCTGATTTTGTCTCGGTGGTGGTGATTAAACACTCAAACACGAGGCATTAAACGCTGTTTCTGTATAGACTCAACCTAAAGCGAAAAAGTGAAAAAAAAAAAAGAAAAAAAAAAAAAGAAAAAAAGAAAAGCATATAAAAGAAAAAATAATTGAAAAGCAACAAAGAACATATTTTTTATGGGAAATCATCCTGAGTAAACTGAGTGACGGAATGATTTACTCTTGATTCTAACCAATCAAAATTTTCTAATATCAGTGCCCATTTCCGACATCTTTATACGATTTGTGTTCAAAAACTATTGAGATTGAAGCTATATTTACCAAGACAGAAGGTGAACAAGGAACGAAGCGTTGATTTTCATATATGTGCCTCTTGGCATTCTTGTCAAGTTGAGTGGGGCCGTAGAATACATCGACTGTATCTCTGCAGAATGGTAAGATCCCCTTATCGCCCAACAAGAGTCCTGGATATAATACTGAACTGCATTCTGATGGTGAGCTTTGTGGAATAAGAGTACTCATTCATTGTCATTACTCACAGGTCCACTCTGACTCAAACTGACTCAAACCTGTTAGGGTCTCGTCTATGGGTCAAATAAAACTGCTTAAGCATTTAATGTACTTGAAAGCATTTATTTATGTGCAAACGAATGATTAATTTTGAATTGAATTATTAGTACTAGATAGCAATACTTGAAACTATTTCATTGGGTGAAAACAATAAATAGCAATGCTTAAACCATTTGACTGCGTGCAACCACTAAATAGCAATACTTAGAACTATTTAAGTGTGAACAAAAATAAATAGCTTGAAACAATTTAACTGTTAGTCCAGTCGGCTGGGGCAGTAAAATACACCGACTGCATCTCTGCAGAGAAGTAAGATCCCTTGAACGAGTGTCCCTGATATAACACTAAAAATGTGATGATGAAGTTTCAGTAATGCTGAAGCTTTGGGGACTGCAGAGTACGCCTTCATTGCCATCGCTCCCAGATCCAATCTTGCTAAAAACTTGTTTTAGTAACTTTTTAAATGAATGTACATAGAAAATCTGAAAGACAGAGATTATTTGTGGCGAGGAATGTATGCAAAAGCGTCTCTGATAAAATAAGGCTATATTATAAATGAGATGGATTTTGGCCAAGGAGGTGGGAATAGGGAGCATTGTTTACAGTTGTACTTTTTTCTAGCAAATCAAAAGTGATGGATCCTTTCATGTATCAGAAGACTGTCAACACGACCTTCTTTACTGACCGCTGTGTTTGGAACCTTTTTTTTTACCGGAGAGTCAGTAGGTTTTCACTTCCCGGACTGACTTTCTGACTCAGGCTTGTTGTAGGAAAGCCCATTTGTAAAGTTTTCTTTTACTAAAACGTGGTTCTCCATACGCTTCAAAGATTCTTCATTAAATTTTAGATGGTTTGTACTTCTCAGCCACCATTATTCCAGCGTGAAGCTCTCTGTTTGATTTGCTACCATTTTAAAAAAGCCCCCAAACAAGTATTTTTGCGAGATTAAACTAATTTTCCCACAAAAAGCAATTTTGATTTTATTTAAAAAAATCTCATTATTTATTGAACGTCCTTCGTAAATTGAAATGTAGTATTAATGATTTTAATAGAGAAATGCATTGAAAATCTGGGAGAAAGGGATTGTCAGTATTCGGGAGAAAAGGAATAATGGCCATAATTACAGTCTGAATCGGGCTCTTATATAAAGATCAATGACGTTTCAATTTTTTACGAACTGTTGGCACACACACACACACACACACACACACACACACACACACACACACACACACACAGACATATATATATATATATATATATATATATATAGTATTTTCTCTTTTAAACATGTTTGATTAAATAGTTTAGACACTTCCTTTAAGCCTATTTTATCTTTGATCCGTTAAAGTCTTTGGATGAGTCGTTTGACTTCTGGTTGGAATGAATTTATTTTTTTCAAGTACTTTAGGTTCCAAATGAAGTAAATTTTGGTTTGACTTGAGGTTGCAAACATTTGCTGTTTTGCAACCTCAAGTCAAACATATATAGTCATCTGAGGAGACGGAGAGTATAATGATATTCTCGAGCGAAATAAATTTATAGTGACAATTTAACCAGGTTTGAGTTTCCTTCTTATTGCTCTGTATGTGAGTTTTGTTATATAAACCTGGAAGGAAAAGATATGTAACAATAGCTATACATCGAGCACTCACATAGTTTTATATGATATTCCTTATATATTCTATACAAGAATAATCCACACCCACTGTCTTCAGACGCTGATTATATATATATATATATATATATATATATATATATATATATATATATATTGTCTAATATTATTAGTACATTCTAATAAAACGCTGGAGATTTCACAACTTCAACCAGCAGTGGAAAATAAATATTTAAACTTCTTTTAGACAAACAAAATCAAAAGTCATTACCTGCAAATAGTGATTCAACTAAATTTAGAATTTTGTTTTGTGTAATGGCATATTATAATTCATTGGTTATTTAATGCCAAAGTCATCTTTAAAAAGGACAATAATGGTACAATTTAACTGATGATTGGGGAGAATAAATGAGTTCATACCTTTTACCAAGAGTATTAGTCTGAAAGTGAACGTCATAACGCTAATGAGCGTTTGAAGTCACGATCACTG
The DNA here is from genome assembly GCA_963585895.1 of Sepioteuthis lessoniana. Lineage (NCBI taxonomy): Eukaryota > Metazoa > Mollusca > Cephalopoda > Myopsida > Loliginidae > Sepioteuthis > Sepioteuthis lessoniana. The sequence continues at coordinate 33,952,544 of OY757913.1, forward strand.
TTCAACATTTTAGCCTAAAGAAATCCCGCTTTACTATTTGCAATAATAAGTAAAAGTAAGGTAAATTTGGCGACCATAGTCGAGGCTGACCCGAAAGCCCCCTTTTCAATAGCTACGTGGCGCATTCAATAAGTTTACAGACTTTTCTGTACAGGCATTTAAAATTGACTTAGACTCTTGAAAATTCAATATGTTATTGCTATACATCTTATGAGATGACTGACCAATTTTTTATGATTTCAGGTTTAAATGAACAGACACAGCAACAATTGGAATACACTCTACTAAAGCCTGATTGTCACAGCTGGTGAATTTCAAAACTGCAATCTGGACGTGAGGACATTTTAGAAGAACGATATACAATAAAATTCTGTTTTAAAAATAGAAAAAATGCCATAGAAACGTATGGAATGCTTCAGACTGCTTTTGGAGCATCTTGCATGAATCGAGCATCAGTTTTTGAGTGGCATAAGAGATTCAATGAAGGCAGGGAGTTCTATTTCAAACAATTCAGTTTAGCATGTCAATAAAGTTGAATTGTTCCACGTATTGCTATGCATTATTGACAATTCAATTAAACACCAGTAATTTGTTTGCCCGTGGTTTAATGGTTATCGTCGCAGGAAATGGACACGACGACACGAGTTCATATCCTGGACGAGAATGATTGCATTTCACATAGCACTAATACCCTTGGGAAAGGTATGATTCCAATTATTCTCCCCCCAGCTATGGGTAAATAGTAGGACAGACTAGGTCCTTCAGCCTTAGTGAGGCAACTAGTCTAGGAGAAGGAAAACTCTGAATTCAAACCTGTGAAACTCCGCTTAAAAATTGACCTTGTGTTATATCCCGCCCGCGCGGAGGCGTTGGTAAATATGGTAATTTGTTTGCACACAGAGGACCAAACAGTTCTATTTCAAACAATTCAGTACATCATAAGTATACAGTTTTTTGTTCACACACAGTTAGATCTAAAAAGAGTTCTATTTTAAACAATTCAGTTTAGCATAAGTACACAGTTTAAATGTCAAACAATTCTATTTGACCCATAGATAGGACCCTATCAGGTGCTACCACTCCGGGTCAGAGTGGACCTTGGAGCGATGGCAATGAAGGGGTACTCTGCATTCCCCAAAGCCCCAGCATTACTGAAGCCTCAACATCAGATTGCTTAGTGTCATATCCGGGACACTCGTTGGGGGAGACTTTCAGAGATGCAGTCGGTCTATTCTGCATATTCAGTCGACTAAGCCACTAAAGAAAGAGGAATAGAGTGTAGTATAATGCTTATTCTCATAGTACAATAGACATCGACTGAGTTTGAATGCTGCTCGCATTTCTTTTCATGTTAATTAACTTCGGAAAGGTATAAATTGAAAAATTTTCGTACCAGCTATGAGTAAATCGTAGAACAGACTGTGTTTTCTTTCCTAGTAGATAGGAAAAGCAGTCTAGAAGAAGAAAAAAAATCTGAATTTGTAGCCAAAGGTGAGAGGTTAGCACCTCTATTTATAAAAACCAACGTGCGATCACCTTGAGAGGAAATTTTTATCACAAATTTCTATCTCAATATTTTTGGGTAGTGGTGGGTCATAGAATGGAAGCTTTGAAAGACAGATTCCTCGGATCGTTTCGTTTTCTCCAGGTTAGCTGATGTCAAAACACAGAGAACAGATTTCATTTAGGAAGAAACTGTAACCTTCAGAAAGAGAATATAATATCTGTGTCAATTACTGAAAAACCAAAACGACAGTTAGCTTGAAGTGCGCTACAATGAAATAAAAACTTTGTTGGTTTGACCCGGGCGGAAACCTGGCCTAACTTAAACCTCATAAAATATTTGTTTATTTAGACTACCATGCTGAAGTTTGTGTGTGTGTGAGTGTGTGAGTGTTCGGGAATATCAACTTGATCTTTTGAATAGACAATACCTTGATCAAGGACTCAAATACAGATTATAAGAAGTTTACTGGTTGAACGGCACCAGTACTGATTTGTGGTTTGATTCATCGCAATGATTCCCTTCGAAGGGTTCTTACCAACTTTGTCAGCAATTGAGAGTTCTATTCTTACATCGGTACCCAGTTATCTTGTTTAGTTTATGCCAATCCAGCATTCAGATTTTTCTTGCTTGTGACATTAGGAAAACTAAAAATAATTGCCGCATTAGAAATAGACTGTTTTATCTTTCTGACCTCAATAATTATTGAAATTGTTGAATTCTCTCTATGTCACACGTTTACCACAACTACACTGTTACAGCTACACTACTTACTCATCTACGTCTTTCGATAATGTATGCTGTCTTTAAAGGTTTGGCATTTCATTATATTGAGTGTTATAACAAAACTGCGCTACTAAATTGAAAATTAGCTGCCGTCATTAAATAATTTTATGGCTTGATTTTTTATTTGGCGACTTCGGAATTCCAATTCAGATTGGAAATCAAAGGAGGCTTAAGTGAATAACAGAATTAGTTCTTTTCATCTTCGACACTCCAGAAAAGAAAACTAAAAATAAAAGCAGAATTAAAAAAAATCTTTACTTTTCTTTTTTGATGAATCAAAAAAATAAAAATATAACGACATTTTCTTGCCAATAATTCC
>OY757913.1:33955352-34007852 GCA_963585895.1 Sepioteuthis lessoniana
ACGACTGTTTCGCCCGCGCGTGTGAACACCTGCGTTAATGTTACACCTAAGTAACCCATGCAGTGAGCCGAAAGGTTCTCAACCTAACTAAACCCAAAGGCATAAAACGAAATCCCTCCGCCATTATATTACATGCCTTTCCCTTTACAAATAAAATTATTTGTTATCGATGATGACACATTAGCATTTGGGGCAGCTGAAAGCAGAAGAATGTGTCTCTCTCTTCCTTAGTGTCGAACTGATTAACAAAATTTTCAGCGATACAATTTTAACAAAACAATACAACAAAAAACATGCATCAGTCCCAAACTCAAAAGTTATTGAAATATAAAAGTGTTCGTATTGTCCTTCATTTTCTTTTTTGTTTTTTTTTTCTTCTTTTTTCAACCACATTTTCTGGTCCTTCTTTCTCTTTTTTTTTTCCAATTTTTTTCAATAGTCACTGGTTCGACATGTATATTTTTTTCAGTCTTTAAGTTGTTTTTTTTACTTTCTTTCTCTATCAGGTCAATTGCTCATTCTCTGCCTTTTACTCCTATCAATCCCAGTCGATACGGACTACGAAAAGTCCGAGACATTATCCATGTCCCCAATAGTTGGTATCAATAACTTCCACAAAAAACCGGCATGCCTTCCATCAGCACCCAAAATCGATTATCCCAACTTCACAAATATCGAAACCTGTCCCAAACGTCTTAACTACAGATATGCGAAACCCTTGGACAAACCACCGATGTGCAAAATTCTCCAAACTCTCGAATCAAGATTCTAATCTCCAACAACTACCTACCCGGACCACTGACAAGTTACTACAAAATTTTATTCATAAAAACCCCGCCTACTATAAAATTTCATTCATAATAATTGTTTACTATAAAAAATTAATTCATAAAAATTTAAACTCAAAAGTTTACTTTATGGCTGTCAATCATTTTCAAAGTCGGGCCATCTTTCTTTCTTTTCTTTTCACAGCCACTTGCTTGTCTGTTTCCCTTATCCACTTTCTTTTTCTCCCTCACTACGATACAAAATCACATATAGAAGTAATCATACTTTTCTCTATGCTATCAACAATTTAAAAAAAAAATTATTTCAAATTATATCTTTTACAATTATCTAAATTCTATTCATAAATTAATCAATGACAGTCACAATGAGCAAATACCTTCTTTTTTCTTTTTCTTTTCTTTTCATGCCTTTTTTCTTGACTTCGCTGGTTGCAATCTTTTTTTTTTTCATTTTCCGCTCGCCTACTTTTTCTTTTTCTTTTCTTCCTGCCATTTTTTTCTTTTTTTCTTGGAGTTGAGCTGTTTTTCTTCTTTTTTTCTTTTCTTTTTCTGCTTGGGTTGGGGCAACGCATTTTTTCTTCTTGTTTTCGGTGTTGAGCTTTTTTTTTTTTTTTTTTTTTTCTCTAGGGGCCTTGTGTTTTCTCTCTCTCCCTCCATCGCCTAAACAAGCCGCTTGAAATAGATCCTATGTTCTTAGCCGTTTCTCTGATCGTCTCTTTGATACAAGTGGAACCCAGTCGTAACCATGCCATGAACGACATGCCCAGCTCTGGAACCAAATAAATCAATGTACCATAGTCAGATACAGATATGCGGAAACGTACATATAATGTTCGTAACATATATACATAGAACATAGGAATCCCGAAACACGAAAAACACTTAACGAGTTCTTAGTTCAGGTACGAAACCTTTTATTACCTTTGAGTTAAAGGTTTCGACATAAGGAAGAGAGATGCACAACCTTTCTATGATGGCTTTTCCATCTGCCCCATCTCTGCCCGTAGTGCGCAAATTCGTCTGGCCTCTGCAAGCCCCGAAAGTCAACCGTCTTCTTCCGAGCCAGGACTCAACTCAACTAACTGACTTTTTAAAAATCCCCCAAATCCTCCGCGCGCTTTCGGTGCGTGACGTCACCTGCAATCTGTAGCTCCGTTTCCTATCTAGGCTATTGTGACATCTCTGAGTGACACGTTCGTTCCGCCCGTGCGCGTGAACACCTGCGTTAATGTTGCACCTAAGTAACCCATGCACTGAGCCGAAAGGTTCTCAGCCTAACTAAACCCAAAGGCATAAAACGAAATCCCTCGGCCATTATATTACATATATAACATGATGAAGGAAGAAACCACAACGTGTGGTTACAAAAATATAACTCTCAGTCTATTATTTCTTAGGGTTTCTGCAAACGTATGGGAAATACAGAGACAGGGAGACGAAGACACACAGAAATAGACGGAGACAACGGAGGAAGGCTTAAACACTTGGACACTTGGACACTACTTCTTAACCACGCCGTGAGACTCTGCCCCAGCGGGGAGCCTAGTCACTCATTGGGACTCTCCGTGACTGACAGAATCTCTTATGGCCGCAAGGATTAGACTGACTGTTGGTACCTGCATATATACAATTTCATAACGCCTACACATTTCCAGTTCAACTCACACATCTCTGCCTTCCTGTTTACACAGGTGCATCCTGTAATCACTTTGTTTACACAACTAGAGCATCCGGCTCTGTCAAGGGTCAATATGCAACACTGGGTGTGACACTAAACTGTATCTGATTGTGATATCTTGTGAATGTGGAGTACTCCATTCATTACCATTACTTTCTAGTTCACTCATCAGCAGTGATAGTACCTGTTAGGATCCCATCTGGAAGTCAAATAGATTTAAAAATTATTCGCATTCGTGTGCAAAAAAGTCTTTAGAAACAACTACAAAAAAGATGTGATGATGAACGTACAATAAACACGATTTCTAGGCATAAAATAACCCGAGACGGGTTGGAGTACCAACATATATATATTTATACGAGGTGCCTTCAATAAGTTTCCATATATTTTTTGTATGGACACTTTTATTGATAGTACACACATGAAACTCTAGTCCCCTTCGAAGTAATCATCTCTGGCTGCAATGCACTTGTTGTATGGTTCCAATAACTTCTGGAAGGTCCCATGGAAGTCCTCTTGTGTGAGCGTGTCATTGACCTTCGTCACAAGCTCTTTCATCTCCTCAATTGTCTCATAACGACAGCCTCTGAGCTTAGGGAATAACCAAAAGTCACAGGGAGCAAGGTCTCCACTATAGGGAGGCTGAGGAACTGTGTTGATGCCCATTTTGGTCAAATAGACTGTGACAAGGATGGAGTTATGGACTGGTGTATTGTCCTGGTGGAAATGCCACTGACCCAATTTGAAGAGTGCTGGCCTCTTCCGATGGAATCTCTTTCCTGAACTCCCTTAAAACCTCAACATCGTAATCTTTGTTGACTGTCTGTCCAGTGGGAACCTAGTGCATGTAGATCATGCCAGTGCTGTCAAAAAAAAAAAAAAAAAAGCCTCATCAAAAGTTTGTGGGTGGATTTTCTCTCTCTGGACTTCTTGGGTCTGAGAGAGCCAGCATGCTTCCACTGGGAACTCTGCCTCTTGGTCTCTACGTCATAGCAGTAGATCTAGCTTTTATCGCAGGTCACCAGAGCATCAAGAACTGCGGGATCTGAATTGATCAGCTCGACCATCTACCTGCTGTCATGACAACGTCTTTCTTTCTGATCTTCTCTGAGAACCCTTGGGACAAACTTCGTGCAAATCTTCCGCATCTTCAGTTCCTCGCGAATAATTGTGTGTACAGTTTCCACACTGACATCAAACTGAGCACTTATTGTCTCTATAGACACATGACGGTCCTTATCCATAAAATTCTTTATTTGGCCAATCAATTCTGGTGTTCTGACTTCCTTACTCCTCCCACACCTCATCCCTCACAGACTCCCTGCCTTCCATGAATCTCTTATGCCACTCAAAAACTGATGCTCGATTCATGCAAGATGCTCCAAAAGCACTCTGAAGCATTCTATACGTTTCTATGGCATTTTTTCCAAGTTTAAAACACAATTTTATTGCATATCGTTCTTATAAAGTATCCGTACTTCCAGATTGCATTTTTGAAATTCACCAGCAGTGACAATCAGGCTTTAGTAGGGAGTATTCCAATTGCTGCTGTAGCTGTTCATTTGAACTTGAAATCATAAAAATTGGTCAGTCATCTCATAAGATGTATAGCAATAACATATTGAATTTTCAAGAGTCTACGACAATTTTAAATGTCTATACAAAAACGTCTGTAAACTTATTGAAGGAACCTCGTATATATATATATATATATATAGACTGATGATCAAATTGGCAAAAATTGACAGTAATCAAGTGCCGTGGATTGTGTCTACACGACCCAAAGTACATACGGTTTATTACCGATGTTGAATAACTTTATGAATATAGCAAACCATATAAGTATATATATATATATATATAGTGTTCACCAGTAGTCCGAGAGACCGGGTTCAATCCCATGTCGAATCATACCAATGACTCAAAAAATGGTGTATGATGCCTCCTTACTTAAAACTCAATATTATAAGGAACGGATCAGGGGTAAATGGAGCAATCCAGGGAAAGAAGTAGGGCCCTCTCTTGCACCTCAGTATACTAGCCCTTAAAAAGGAAGCCTTCTGATCGTCCTCTCTACTACGGTCGGCTAACTTACTATATATATGTATATATATATTTGAACTACACTTAAACCACATACATAAACCGCATCGCTCTTCGTGCGGGTAAAAAGGGGGCGTGTCCTGTTGAGGTTGAGCCCTAGCCTCAGTGTTCGGAAAATCAGCTACAACAAAAACTACTTACCGACGCCGACTACGCCGATGACATAGTGATACTGGCAAATACACCCAACCAAGCCGAAACACTACTGCATAGTTTGGAACGAGCCACCGCAGGCCTCCATGTCAATGCACGCAAAACGGAATATATGTGCTATAATCAAACAGGCGAGATCTCCACACTAGACGGAACCTCTCCGAAACTAGTAGACAAATTCACCTACCTAGGAAGCAGTGTCTCATAAACTGAAAAAGACATCGACACGCGGCTAACGAAGGCATGGACAGCTAACGATAAGCTCTCGATAATATGGAAATCGGACCTGACCGATAAAATGAAAGACTGTTGCAAGCAATATTGAACAAGTCCTGGCGGCAACACCCCACAAGGCACCAACTATACGGCCACCTGCCTGCCATCACGAAAACTATCCAAGTTAGACGAACCAGACACGCAGGACACTGCTGGAGAAGCAGGGACGAGCTCATAAGTGATGTACTTCTATGGACCCCCACATATGGCCGAGCAAAAGCTGGACGACCAGCTCGAACATACATACAGCAGCTATGAGAGGATACGGGATGTAGCCCTGAAGACCTGCTAGAGGCGATGAACGATAGGGAGAAGTGGCGAGAGAGGATCAGGGATATCTGTGCTAGCGGCACGACATAATGATGAAGATATATTTGACACTGGTGTAAAGTCCTTCAGTCTCGATGGTTTCAGTTACGTGATCCTTATCTGCTATCTCTAAATTTTCAAATTTTCAAACCAGAATTAATGGTATACACATTTACACGAAGTCGCCTGCGTGGGATGAACATGCTCACTTAAAAATTACGTAAGCATAGAAGAAATCCACTACTGTTACATAGCCATATACACGAATATGGCCATGTGCGAAATAGACATATAATGTTCATAACGATAGAACATATAAAGAACACGGGAATCTCGGAATTCGAAAACACGTAACGACTTGTTGTTCGGGTACGAAACCTTTTTATTAACTTTGAGTTAAAGGCTTCGACACAAGGAGGAGAGAGACAATCTTCTATGCTGTCTTATTAATTTGCCCCCCCCATCTCGAGCAGCCCTCATAGGGCGCAAGTTCGCCACGCGTCTGCGAGCTTCAAAAGTCGAACCTCCTCGTTTGGCGTCTAGTACTCAACTCTCCAACTTTCTTCAAAATTCTCACACAACCTCCGCGCGCTTCCGGTGCGTGACTTCACCCGCACCCTGTCACCCCGTTTCGTCTCGGACTATTGTGACATCTGAGTGACACCTCCCTCCGCCCGCGCGCACCCGCGTTAACACCTGCCTCAATGTTGCACCTAACTAACCCATGTGCTGAGCCGAAAGGTTCTCAGCCTAACTAAACTCAAAGGCATAAACCGAAACCCCTTGGCCATTACGTTACACTACTCCACAACACAGAATCACCCCCGTCCTCGAAAATGACCAAAAATGGCCGAAAGTTGCCGTACGCGGACTACAATAATAGAAATTTTAAACAGATTTTAAGCTGCCTATTATCACAATTGCGACATCTCATTAACCAAGAAGAAAAGCTGAATCAAATGCTAATGACTAAATCTTTTTCTCTTATTATACATACATAAATACATACATACATGTGTGTGTGTGTGTGTGTGTGTGTGTTTATGTATGTATGTATGTATGTATGAGTGTGAGTGTATCTATGTATGTCTGTGTGTATGAACAAAAGTGATAAGAAAAATAGGAATATTTTTGTTGTTACTTATTTTTTTTATTAAAATAGATAACAACAAAAAATATTGCTATTCGTCCCATCACTTTTGCAAATCACTTTAATCATGGAAACAAGACGAGAAAAAAAAAACAACATTATCTTGCCTGGAAACAACACCGCTATCTAAAACAGCCAAAATACGACAAACTATATATATATATATAATTTTCTTAATCGATTTTGTCAAAACTTACCCAAATCGTTTATATTTTATAACTCTCTCTCTCGTTCTCTCTCTCTCTCTCTCTCTATATATATATATATATATATAATACTTTTTCTATTTTTATGTACATATGTATATATGTACGTATGTATGTATATATTTATGTATGTATGTATGAATGTATGTATGTGTATACTGGAGAAAATAGTGGGAATATATAAAAAAATATGAAAAAATATTTTTCCAATATGATAGCCAGTAAAATGTGTCAACAGCAGCAAAAAACGCAAAAACAATATTGAAAAAAAATATAGAATTTAAAAGTAAGAAAAAAAATGTAGAAAAAAAAGTTACTTGAAAGCACGCAAATATCATAACAAACAGAAATAAAATATAATTCAAGAGAAATTTATGAAAAAATGTCTACAAAACTGTTAGAATCTGAATATCAAAGGAAATTACATAAAAAAGGACAAAGACTGTGAATCGTGTCTGGTTATAATGTTTACCAAAAGATAAAATTCTAGAAAGACTTGTTTTTCCAAAATCATTTCTGACCGAACAAATGTAACATTTAAAACACTGTTAAAATTTTAATGATTTAGATAAGGTTAACGCTTTTTATTCTCGTAAATGTTTTTAAAGATTGTTTAAAATGACATCACAGGGATTAGAATTATGGTCAAGTCAGAAAATATTGTTCAATTTGTATACCCAATAGATATAATGTGAGATCGTGAACTGCTTTCTAGGAAAATATTAACAAACAATTCTCATTTATATGAAATCCATGAGAAGTATTACTTAAAGTTCATGGTTAGGATATAAGTAAGTAAAGTTGGCGACTGTAGTTGAGGGCGAACAGAAGGCTCCCTTTTCAATAGCTACTACACCGAGGTGTAGGAGAGGGCGCTACTCCTTTCCCTGGATTGCTCTACTGTGCCCTTGATACATACCTTATATTTCTGAGTGTTAAGCAAGGAGGTCTCAAGTACCATTTTTAAAGTCTTTGGTATGACGCGACCTGGGATTGAAGCCAGGTCTCCCAGACCATTGGTGGGTATTTCTCTCGAATCATATTGTAGTCTGTATCATCTCTGTTCGTCTTCTGATTTTAAAAACTTCCAGTCCCTTTTCCAAGCCTTTGGATATTGTGCTCCAGTTACAATTTGTATCACTGTGATCTTCATGTATCTTGTCTTTTTTAGTTCTCATGCAAAGTCTAGGTACTTATAATATTCTTTTCTTTTTCTTTGATTTACTCTCTGTGGCCCGCAGGAACAGCAAAGTCCACTATTCGGTGGGTTCTCTTTTTTTAACACTCACTAGGTCTGGTTTTCCAGCTGGGATTAAGTGATATGTTTGTATCTCAAAGTCCAAGAGAATTTTATTCATGCATATACCATTTTACAGTATAGTCAAATTTCAATTTCTTGCACCTTTCCCACTGGATCACCTTCCCCACCCAGTCGTATCTAATCATATACTCTTTTTGCGCTAATAATTATTTCACTCTTTCACACCAGCGTTAGCTGATGGTTTCTCACTGGAGTTTGAGTGACAACAAGTTATCTCAAGTCTTCAGGACTCTTCTCAGTATTCTGTCTGATCTAAAAAAATGCAGTAGTTTAGATGATCTTCACTTGTCCTGTTATTTCCAAGTCCTCCAGTCCTTGTACCAATCCTTTGGCGACTCTACCAAGAGCACCATTTACGATTGGTATAATCGTCACTTTCATGTTCCACAGCTTTTTCAATTCCCTAGCAAGATCGAAGTACTTATCCCTCTTACACTCGCAAGGTTTTAATACCAGCGTTAGCTGGTGGTCTTTCACTGAAATCTGAGTGACGGTAAGCCTCCTCAATTCTTCAGGGCTCTTCGGAGTATTCTGGCCGATTTCAACAATGCTGTAGTCTGGATGATGTCAATTCTTTATCCGATCTGCAACTGTTCCAATCCTTTTGAGGACCGTTCCAAGTGCACCAACAACAACTGGGTGGGTGTCCTCGTGGTGTAATGGTTAAAGCGATGAACTGCGGAATCGTAGTACGTGAGTTCGTACTCCAGTCGCGCTATTACGTTCACTTTCGGGCAAATACCCTTGGGAAAGGTATGAACCCCCTTATTCTCCCTCCAGCTATGGGTAAATAGTAGGACGGACTAGGTTCTTCAGCCTTGGTGAGGCAACTAGTCTAGGAGAAGGAAAACTCTGAATTCAAAACCTGTTAAACCCCGCTTAAAAATTGACCTTGTGTCATATCCTGCTCGAGCGGAGGGGTTGGTAAATAGTACCAACAACAACTGGTATCACAATCATCAGCATATAATTATTATTATTAAATTTTCAGCTTTACTTTCGGTTTCTTACAATCGTTCGTTGGGTCTTTACTCAAGACCTAGGATAAGGGAAGGTAGTGATTATATATATTCCATGTTCCATCCATAGTCACGGGTGATGTTTTTCCAATCAGACTGATAATATTTTTCTAAGGCGATGAGCAGTTCCACCAAGTGCAATTTTTTAATATTTTATATACGCTGGGATTGCCAGGTATTTGGTTAATTTATTTATCTGTCCCTTTCTTAATCGTAGCTAGGGGTCTCACTGTTAGTAGCATGGTCGTAGTTTTAAAGTGCCACATGTTTTCAATTTTTATTTCCAGCTCTGGGTATTTCATTTATTTTAAAACAATCTTTGATTAATGTGCTATCTGCCATTTATTATTCTTATTATTTTGAGAGTTTTTCACACCAGCGTGAACCGATAGTTTCTAACTGGAGTTTAAGTGACAGCAAGTCTCCTCAAGACTCCATGACTCTTCTCTGTATTCCGACGATTTTAATGAAGCTGTAGTTGGGATAGTCTCCACTCCAGTCCCTGTATCAGTCCTTTGGTGACGGAACCAAGAGCACCAATTAAAATTGGTATAATCGTCACTTTCATGTTCCACAATTTTTTCAGTTCTCTGGCAAGGTCGAGGTACTTATCTTTCTGTGGTCAGTCGGTACAGCAAAATCCACAATTCGGCAAGTTCTCTTTTTTTGTACTATTATTATTATTATTATTTTTCAATTTCAACTTTACTTTTGCACCCAATTTCTTTCACACTTTCAATGATTTTTGCCCCGTTCTTTATTACAGTCTAATTGTACATATATATATATATTGCTATATCTCACTCATATGCATGTATATGTTCATTCTTATATTTATGTCCGTGTCTTTATGTTCAGTTGCTATTTGTGGAATTTAGAAAAGGAAACGCAGAGGAAAGTATGAAATATCAACGCAGTTCATTTTAGGTTATATAAAAATCTAAATTTCAAAATGAGTTAAATGGGCTGAAAATCAATAAAACAAAAGCGAGGAATTATCTCCTTCACATCCTCTCTAGTTCACCTTCCGTATATATATATATATATATATACTCTGAATAGATTACTTTGAATTTTGTCCTCTGTTTTATTGTGATAAGAGTATTCTAATTAGAATTAAAAATTTCATTATCATTATGACTTAATTCCATATCAGCCTCCAAGCAGAGTGGAGCGTATGCACTTCTGTCTGGGAAGCGCTGGGCTGGGACGCACTTCAGTCGGCTGCGTTTTGTCGGTGCGCGGATCTGGTCTGGTGTGTTCTGGTTCGGCTGACAGTCGATCGAGGTGCGCCTTGACCAGCATCCTCGAGCCTCTGGCCCCTCCCCAGGCTCTAACCTTCAGAGGGAATGGGTTTATCGCCTGGCGCCTGAGGTGCGCCTTTTTAGAGGAATGATGACGAGGCCTGAGGCATTCTTGGAGCCGCCAGGCGTGTCTGGGCTTCGGCCCTGCGCTTGGACCTATCTAAAAAAGGCTTTGTGCCATACTCGTCCGGTTGGTGGGATGTACGACAAATACCGACTTAATCCCAAATCAGATTTCACTATTTTTTGCCGCGGTGATGACGAAAGAAATTTATCCATATTCATTATTTTGGAGTTTATCTGTCTGTCCTCCTAGGACATTAGAACAGTCTAATATTCAGCGATTAAACTTCAAGCATTGCTATTTGAGCGCATTTGACCCTCAGCCATCGCCTTCTAGCATCTTTAAGACAAAATAGTGGTGGGAATTTATTTGCTCCAATAGCAAGTTGAACAATACGGTCTACACAATCATATAAGTGCTTGAGTTTGACATGACCAGAAGATTGATCTGATCAAAGCTCTCCGGCCACCCGTTTAACCCATTAAGTGCCAAAGGGGAGTGTTGCAGGTCACGTGACTTGTGCGGTTGCCGAGTCACAGATTGCTCAACTATCAGGATCCCGTCCTCAAGCATTGCGGCTCACCACCCAAGGAAAAGTGGCCTCGTTGTTTGGATGGAGCAGAGATACAGTCAGTTTATTCTATAGTCCCAGCTGACAGGACAAACCTTTTACAGATACTGCCACTCCGGGACAGAGTAGAGCTGGGGCTAGTGGCAATGAAGGGGTTCTCCAGAACTCGTGCGTCACTGTAGTTTAGTCATACACAGGACACTTTTTTGAGGGTGACTTACCCTTTTGTAACGGATACAGTCAGCATATTCTAAGCCCCACAGACAGGGTGAGGAACCCAACGAAGATCGAACTCATAAGAGTAGCAATGAACAGAATGAGTGTAATGGCTTATGAAATATTTTGAATATTTTCTCTTCATTTTGATTCTTTTTCCTTTTCTTTTTCTTTTTCTTTGCTCTCTATCTTACCCTCTGTGCCATATATTGTTCATTTAATATTGGCTGTTATAATCATCACTCTTTTCTTGTGGTTATTTCAATTTTTTTATCAACTTTATACTAATTTTTAGTTACATTTCTTTACTTGTTTTTTTCTCTCTCGACATTGAGTCTGTTTATTCTTTGCATTTTAACTTACATCAAATTTTCCAACATTTTGCGAGGATTACTTTTTTTCCTCTTCTAATTCTTCCATTGTCTGTCGCCATATTTTACTCATTTTTTTTTCTCAATCTTCTTAGATATTTAGGTTTTTATTTTCTTATGGATTACAGACTGTTGACTCATTTTGTTTTATTTGTTTCATTCAATTTCGATTATCTTCATCTTTTCTGGCCTTTTTAATCTTTGTAGATTAAATGATTCCACTCTACTCCAGTTTTCATTTCTTCCGTCCAATTCGTGTAACTTCCGGTGTTGGCTCCTGCTTTGTCGCCTTTATCTCCATTTCTCACGAACCTTGATCCCCAATTTCAAGTGGATATTCTTTCTTTCTTAACCTTCCAATCTTTGTTTGTTTGTTTGTTTGTTTTCATTAACCTTCTTTCTTTCTGGTGGTTTTTCACGAGATTCTTAATGACAGCAAGTCTCCTCAGGTCTCCATATCTCTAAAGTATTCGAGCTGATCTTAACAGTGCCGTGGTCTAGATGGTATCGATTCTTCATCTGATCCCTAGTTCTCCCAGTCTCATTTCCAGGTTCTTGAGGACCGTTCTAAGAGCAATCACTGCAATTAGTATCACTGTTACTCTTATGTTCCATGGCTCTTTTAGCTCTTTAGCATGATTCAAGTATTTGTCTCTGTTTTCGTTTTCTTTTATTTTCACTCTCTGGTACGCTGGAACGACAAAATACATTGGATGACTCGTTCTTTTTTCTTATTAGTAAAATAGGTCTGTTCTTCTGACTAGAATTTGGTTGCCAAGTCGGCTGAGGCTGTAGAATACACCGACTGCGTCTCTGCAGAGGAGCAAGACCCTCCCAACCAGTGTCCTGGATTCGACACTAAACAATCTGATGGTGAGGCTTCAGTAATGCTGGAGCTTTAGAGAATGCGGAGTACCCCTTCACTGCTATCGCTCCCTGGTACATTCTGGTCCGGAGTGGTAGCACATGATAAGATCCTTAAATAGAACTAAACAGTGTACTTATACTTAATTGAATCGTTTAAAATAGAACTGTTTATATGTATAAAAATGGATTTAGTATTGAATAACCTACAATGGTTGACATGCCATAAAACCAAACCAAACCAAACCAAACCCAAACCATACCTGACCATAATATGGTGATCAGTTTATATCATAGTCAAAAAAGTTTAATGCGTCTCATTTTTAGGACAGATTCTGGTTTGTGCGTTTACCATCTATCAGTTGAGTCTCATCTTAACGAGCTCCTTTTCCAGTAGATCACCTTCTTCAACCAGTAATGCCGATTCTTGTATTTCTTTTGTGCTAGTTTTCTGATTATTATGTGATAAACTGTTTTATCACTGTCATCACATAACATACACTTGTCATTATTCTGGGTTTTATCAAGTTTTGCTTTGATGTGATTATTTCTTATAGCATTATTTTGAACTGCTATTAATAGAATCTCATTTTCTCTTTTGAGCTTTCCTCTTTCATCATTTTACTCCTTGAGAGTGTTTCACATCAGTATTAGCTGATGGTCTTCCACTGGAGTTTGAGTGACAGCAAGTCTCCTTAAGACTCCAGGACTCTTCTCAGTATTCCGGCCGATCTCAATAATGCAGTAGTTTGAATGGTCTCCACTCGTCTCGTAATTTCCAAGTCCTCCAGTCCTTGTACTAATCCTTTGGTGACTGTACCAAGAGCACCAATTACAGTTGGTATAATCGTCACTTTCATGTTCTACAGTTTTTTCAGTTCTCTAGCAAGGTCAACGTATTTATCCTTCTTTTCACTTTCTTTCAATTTTACTCAGTGGCTAGTCGGGTCAAATTACAAGGACTGGTTGTCTGACCAAGATTAGGTGATCCGTTTGTATCTCAAAGTCCCAGAGGAGTTTATGCCTCTCATTTTCCGGGACAGGTGCTGGATTGTGCATAAACTATTTGTTCGTATGGTCAAATTTCAATTTCTTGCACAATTCCCAGAGGATCACCTTGTTCACCCAGTCGAGTCTAGTCTTATACATTTTCTGTGCTAATTTGCTGCATTCGTTTATTATATGATTGATCGTTTCATCTCTATCACTAACATAACCTACATTTGCTATTTTGTTTTGTCTTATCTATTCTTGTTTTGATATGATTGGTCCTTATGACGTTGTTTTGTGCTGCTATTAGAAGAGATTCAGTTTCTCTCTTAAGGTTTCCCTTTCTTAGCCATGTCTACGTTTTCTCGTGAGAGATGTCGCTTGTTAGTCGCTTAAAACTCACATAGTGTTGTTTTTCTTCCCATTTTTGTTATCTGGTTATTTCCGTTCTATTGGTCCTTGTGTTGCCAGTATTGTTTCTGGTGGCTGCGCTTTTCTATGTAGTCTTCGAGTCGTTAACCATGCATAAGGCATTACATCCCGTTGACAGACTATGTATGTCAAGAAAAAAAAGAGGAAGAGGACCTACCAGCATTGAGGACAGCGTTGACGAATCGATTATTATTATTATCATTATTATAATGTTTCTTATGAGTTTTTCACGCCAGTTTAAGCTGATGGTCTTTCACTGGAGTAACAGCAAGTCTTGTCAAGTATACAGAATTCTTTGGAGAATTCTGGCCTATCTTAATACTGTAGTTTGTATGGTCTCTGCTCGTCCTCCGATTTCCAACTCTTCCAAATTATCATTATTATAATTATTATAACTGGTAGTAATTCACTTGAATATGAGCGTTTGCAAGTCGCCTGATATCTCCAGGATTCTTCATCGTATCCAATCCAATTTTGATAGTGCTTTGGTTCAGATGGTTTCTTAAAAGTCTCTTTCCAAGTTCTTCGGGGTCGGGTGGGGGTTCAAGTGCTCCAAATAAAATTGGTGTCACTGTCACCTTCATGTTCCACACCATTTTCAGTTTTTTTGTCAAGGTGCAGTTACTTGTCTCGCTTTTCGCGTTTACTCATCATTTTCACTCTTTAGTTTACTGTAAAGGCGAAATACAATAGACGAAAAATTCTTTTTTTCTGGTTAATTACCAGTGGTCTTTTATCGGTGATTCGGTAATCCGCTTGTCTTGTTGCGTTTGTCGTTTTTGTAATTGTTAAGTCTTGCCATCACTATCTCGGAACTTTCATTGTAGTTCATCATCATTCTTCTTCTTCTTCTTCTTCTTCTTCTTCTTCTTCTTCTTCTTCTTCTTCTTCTTCTTCTTCTTCTTCTTCTTCTTCTTCTTCTTCTTCTTCTTCTTCTTCTTCTTCTTCTTCTTCTTCTTCTTCTTCTTCTTCTTCTTCTTCTTCTTCTTCTTCTTCTTCTTCTTCTTCTTCTTCTTCTTCTTCTTCTTCTTCTTCTTCTTCTTCTTCTTCTTCTTCTTCTTCTTCTTCTTCTTCTTCTTCTACGAAACACCCACGTTCACCAATTTTTCGTTTCGTTCGAAAACATCCATTGTCTACACCACCTCTGGCCAATATCCACCCCGCCCCTAGAACACAGAAGAACACCCTCGCATCCGCAAAGTTGAGATACTAAAGTCTCCTCAAGAGAAAATTCTTTAAATCAATTTCCTATCACATTCCCCTCATCTGTCTCTTTTCCTTTCCATTTAGTTTCATCTGAGAGAAATTCCCCTGTGAGATCGTTTCTGCTTTCTCATAGTTATCACGTTCGACAGAACGTTGCAGAGCAAATATTTAGTTGGACAAAATAACATTAAAAAAGGTCAAAATCAAGAAGCACAGAAATGAAGAATCAATGATTAAAAAGAGAAATACCCGTTTCGATTTCCTTGAAGACGTAGAATCACTTATTTTTTAGCAGTCATTGCTGGATTGATGGCTATCAGCAGTAACTTTAGGCAGGTTTATTTTTTTATTAATTTACTAGAATCACTCCAGGAAATAGTGATTTCACATGTGTTCTCTCTCAATTTTCCTCATAAAAAAAGAAAGAAATGTCTAACCAATTAAATGAATTGGAATATGATTTTCTCATACGTCGTAATTCGTATTGGACACGGAAAGAGAATAAAGGAAAATGAGGAGAAGATGAAGAATGGAAAGTATAGAAGGTTAAATTGATCAAGGAAAGAAAAATAAGAGAAAAGCTATTGAACAAAAAAAAAAAAAAAGTAAAAAAAGAGAAAGGAAAAAATTAACTCTTGATTTAATTGGGATTGAAATAAATAAAAGGAAGAATTACGGAAAGAGAGGATAAAGAAAAAGAATGATGAAGTCCAGAAAGTAGTTCTAAAAAAAGGAAAAATAATAAAGATATAAATAAAACAAAATTAGAAAGAATATCTTGAATAAGAAACGAATGAGAAAAGCCTAAAAAGTGAGAAAAACTAGAAAGAACTGAAGGTAAAAATCAAATAAGAAAATGAAAGGAAGAAAGAAAAGAATGAAAAAGAAAGGAAAGAAAAAAAGGATGTGAAAAAATAAAAGGAAGGAAAAGAAACGAAAAAAATAAAAGAAAGAAAAATAAGTGAAAAGAAATAAAAGGGAGAAAAAGAAGCGAACGAAATAAAAAAGAAAAAGAAACGAAAAAAGTAAAAGAAAGAAAAAGAAACAAAAAATAGAAAGAAGAAACTGAAACTAAGGAAGGAAAAAGGAAGAAAAAAAAAGAAAAGAAAGAAAAAGAAGTGAAAAAAAAAAGTAAGAAAAATAAACGAACGAAATAAAAGAAAAAATGAAACGGAAGAAAGAAAAAGAAAAGAAAAAAGAAAAGGAAGAAAAAACGAAAGAAATAAAAGGAAGAAATTAATATGAAGAAAGGCAGTAAATAATTTAAATTTTTATAAAATAGGATTAAAAATTGCTACAAAAATGAACCATGATTGAAAAAAAGAAAGTGAACAAAACAACATAAAGATATAAGTAAAAACAAACAAAACAAAAACAGAAAATGTAAATAAGAGCCCTGAGAAATTGAAATTGAAAGAAGAAAAAGCTGGTTGGTTAGTTGGTTGCTGTGTTTTATGGCACATCAACTCTTGTGGGTTATTTTTATACAAAATCCTTTTATATATGATTTGTAAGCAAATAGTTTCAACGTAACATTTTTCAAAAAGCCAGAACTCATTTGTTCACACAGTTAAAGGGTTTCAGGTATTGCTATTTTTTGTTTGTTCACAGTTTAGTGGTTTCAACTATTGCTATTTATTGTGTGGGCACATATGATTGCTATCTAAAACTAATCGCTATATTTGCCACCATTAAATGGTTTCAGGCTTTGCTGACTAATAATAATTCAATTTAATACTAATCATTTTTTTGCTCACTGTTAAATGGTTTCAAGCTTGTTAGCGATTAAAGGGCCCTACTTGAACCATAGATTGGAGTTTGACAGTTACAAACATTCTAGGTCTGAGTGTACCTGGGAGTAATGGCAACGAAAGAGTTCTCCAAATTCCCCAAAGCTGTAGGAATGAAGCCTCATCATCCGATGCAGTTTTGTGTCACATCCAGGATATTCGTTAGAAATGTCTAACTCCCGTGAAGAGATTGCAGTCGCTATATACTAGGACACTAACTGAAAGGAAAGAGAAGTATTTGATGAAGAAAAAAAAAGAAAGAATTAAAAGAGATGGAAAACAGAAATTCAAAGAAGAAAAGAAAAAACGTAAAGGAAAGAAATAAAAAATTTGTAAATAATTAGAAGTAAATTGGAAAAAAGAAAAAGAAACAGAAAGAAAGGAAAGAATGAAGTAAATTTGAGAAAAAAAAGAACAAATAAAATCAATAAAATAAAATGCAATAAAAATGCTATAAAACAGAAAAAGAACAGCTAAGTAGAAATAATTTCAGAATTTCTTTGTATGAAGTCAACGAAGAAAAATCTGTTATTGGAGAAGAGATGGTTTTTAAAGAAATTAGAGAGGATATAAAGCTTTCAAGAGAAATAATATAGTTGGTACATATTTTCTCTTTGCGAATTTTTAGTAAGGGTCATTTTTAAAAATCTAAGTGCTAAGCAGTTGTCTAACGCCATTCCATTGTGCTGAGAATTGGCATGAATGCGAATTTCCCTGAATTACGCCCCATCGTGAATTATTCAGATAGACTCGTCATGGACAAACTAAACTTGTGTACAATTCGAAGTACAAGTATTTAACACAAAAAAATATTCAATTATAGTCATATATTGCATATTAGATTATGATAGAAATGCACTGAAATTAAAAAATGGAAGGTTCCAGGTGCATACGAGAAGTTTCCAGACTTTTTTCGTATGGGCATTTAAAATTGTCGTAGACTCTTGAAAATTCAGTATGTTATTGTTATACATTTTGTGGGATGACTGACCAATATTTATGATTTCAGCTTCAAATGAACAGCTACAGCAGCAATTGGAATACACCCTACTAAAGCCTGATTGTCACAGCTGGTGAATTTCAAAACTGCAATCTGGACGTGAGGACACGTTAGAAGAACGATATGCAATAAAATTGTGTTTTAAACTTGGAAAAAAATGCCACAGAAACGTATGGAATGCTTCAGAGTGCTTTTGGAGCATCTTACATGAATCGAGCATCAGTTTTTGAGTGGAATAAGAGATTCAAGGAAGCCAGGGAGTTTGTGAGGGATGAAGAGAGGCGTGGGAGGAGTAAGGAAGTCAATACACCAGAGTTGATTGGCCAAAGGGTTAGGGTTAGGGTTAATATGTTGAGGTTTTAAGGAAGTTCAGGAAGAGATTCGGTCGGAAGGGGCCAGCATTTTTCAAATCAGGTCAGTGGCATTTCCACCAGGACAATATACCTGTCCACAACTCCATCCTTGTCACAGACTATTTGACCAAGATGGACATCAACATAGTTCCTCACACTCCCTGTAGTCCAGACCTTGCTCCCTGTGACTTTTGGTTATTCCCTAAGCTCACAGGCTGTTGTTATGAGACAATTGAGGAGATGAAAGAGGCTGTGACAAAGGTCATTGACACGTTCACACACGAGGACTTACATGGGGTCTTGCAGAAGTTGTTGGAACGGTACAGCAAGTGCATTGCAGTCGGGGGGGGGATTACTTCGAAGTGGAATAGAGTTTCATGAGTGTAATATCAATAAAAGTGCCCATACGAAAATGTCTGGAAACTTATCGTATGCACCTCGTACTTAAAGTGATTAGGAATTAATAAAATTATTTATGAGAAAATTGGGCTATTAAAGCTATAATTGATATTTGTTGCAGTGTTTTGCACTAAAACACATAAAAGAATATTTACTATTGTAATTCGTCAAAAAACATTTTGATGAAAAATCAAGCAGAAAGTTAGCAACAAAACAGTTTTGAAGGTAATTATATATACTATACATATTAAGAAGTATCAAAAGTATTTTATAAACCTTCATTACAAAGACTTTTTCTTGTACATATCTTAAAATGATCTATAACTCCGATTTATCATTATTATTCTGACAACTTTTAAATTGTTTTTTTTTAGAATTTATCTTTATTTCTATTTTTACTGAAGTTTGAGTGAGTGCAAGTCTCCTGATGTCTCAAGAACCCAAGTATATGATTGCAAGTAATTAATAATAATCTTTAATAAACAATTGTAGTTTCAAATAACAATTCTTAATACAAATAATTTTCGTACAGTTAAATGGTTTCAGATATTATTTTTTACTCCTTGAGAGTTTTTCACATCAGTTTTAGCTGACGGGTTTTCACTGGAGTTTGAGCGACGGCGAGTTTCCTCAAGTTTCCTGTACTCTTCTCAGTATTCTGGTCGTCCTCAATAATGCTGTAGTTTGGATGGTCTCCACTCGTCCTCCAACTTCCAAGTCCTCCAGACCCTTTATCAATCCCTGGGTTACTGTACCAAAAGCACCAATCACGATTGGTATAATCGTCACCTTCATCGTATTGTCAGTATCGTTTCAGATAGCTGTAATCAGTCTTCCTTCGTGTTTTTCTATGTATTTGAGTCGCTGTATCGATGCGTCAACGCTGTCTTCAATACTGGCAAGTTCTCTTCCTCCCTCCTTTTTTTGATACATATAGTCTGTTAACGTTGTCTCTGGGATGTAATGCCTTATGCATGGTCATTAGTTTTCTTGTTCTTCGGTCCATTTGCTTAAGTTCTTCACTGGTCCACTTCAAAAAGGGCCCCGAATATCTAACGAGGGGTACAGACCAGGTATTCATTCTTTTGATAAGGTTTCTGCTAGATAGTTTTGTCTTGAGTAGCTTTCTAGTTCTGCAGAGATATTTTTTCTGTATTTTGTCTTTCATTTCCACTTGTTTGATGGTGTCAGCCAACAGGATGTCCAAGTATTTTTACGTTTCCTTTTCTTCGGGCGTTCTTTTGTCTTGTTTTGGTAGTTCTATTTCATCAGTTAGATGTCGTTTGCCACTTTTCATAATTAGCGTGGCAAATTTTTCACTGCCAAATTCCATTCCTATGTCCTGACTGTATATTCTAACTGCGTGTAGAAGAGTTTCCAGTTCTATTTCATTTTTTGCAAATAGTTTGATGTCATCCATGTACATTTGGTGATTGATCTTTTCCTGCGATCTACTAAGTTTGTACCCACCTGTGCATTTTCTAGGTATGTGGTTAAGTGGCATCATGGTAATTATGAATAGAAATGGCGATAGTGCATCTCCTTGAAAAATATTTCTTTTGATCTTTGTTTCAGCTAAGCTTCTTCCTCCTGCTGTCAATTACACTCTCCAGGTTTTCATGGTTTTCTCGATAAAGTTTATGACTTCATGTTATATTTTGTGCATTTTGAGGCAGTTTATTATCCAGCTCTGCGGAACCATATCATCTGACCTTTTGTAGCCAATCCAGGCCATAGCTAGATCTTTCCGTCTGGTTTTGCTCTCGTTTATGAGGTGCTGATCTATGTAAAGTAACTCTGCTGTGCCTCTGGATCCTTTGTGACATCCTTTCTGTTCCTCAGGGAACAATCCGCGGCTTGTTAGCGTGGAGCACATTTCTTTGGTAGGCTGGTTATGGATCTTTAGTTGTTTTAGGTGGTTTCTTTGCTTGGGTCTTTTTTGATCAATGAGACCTTTCTTTTGGTCATCCATTCGGGTACGTGTGCTCCTTGTAGCCATCTGATCATTTTAGTGTCTTTTTGAGTAAATCAATGTGTATTTCTGCTTCCAGGCCTTCTTCGAGCCCTTCTAATTCTCTTGTCATATTGCTCATCCATTCGGGCTTTTTGTTATATTTTTTTGCCAAATTTTTGTCACAAATTGTTCGGTTTCTTTTGTATCCGC
The DNA here is from genome assembly GCA_963585895.1 of Sepioteuthis lessoniana. Classification (NCBI taxonomy): domain Eukaryota; kingdom Metazoa; phylum Mollusca; class Cephalopoda; order Myopsida; family Loliginidae; genus Sepioteuthis; species Sepioteuthis lessoniana. Next base: position 33,976,080 of record OY757913.1, read on the forward strand.
TTGTTTGTAAGTTTTCGTGTCATCCCCGCCGAGTTGTTGACAGAATTATTATTATTATCATTATTATTTACTCCTTTAGGCTTTTAATAATCCTTTAGTAATTGTGCCTAACGCACCAATCACAATTGGCACAATCGTTACTTTCATGTTCCACTGCTTTTTCAATTCTCTAGCAAGGTCAAGGAACTTATCCTTCTTTTCATATTCCTTCATATTTATTCTGTGGTCCGCTGGGACAGCAAAGTCGACATTTTTTTTATTATTATAAGGTCTGGTCTTCTGGCCGGGATTAGGAGATCCGTTTGTGTGTTAAAGTCCCAGAGGAGTTTATGCATGTCATTTTCTATGACAGGTGCTGGGTTGTGCATATAACATTTGTTAGTATGGTCAGATTTAAATTTCTTGCACATTTCTCAGAGGATCACCTTGCCAACCCAGTCTTGTCTCGCCTTATACTCCTTCTGTGCTAATTTGCTGCATTCGCTTATTATGTGATTGATCGTTTCGTCTCTGTCACCGCATAGCCTACATTTACTGTTTTGTTGCGTCTTATCTATTCTCATTTTGATATGATTGGTCCTTATGGCGTTGTCCTGAGCTGCCACCCGAAGAGATTCCGTTTCTCTCTTAAGGTTTCCTTTCTTAGCCAGGTCCAGGTTTTCTGGTGTGAAATGTTGTTTATTAGTCGTTTAAAGCGGCCATAGAGTTGTTTTTTTTCTCCCATTTTTGTTTTCTAGTTGTTGTCAACACTAGTCTGTCAACGTCTTCTCTGGGATGTATAACCTTATGCATGGTCATTTGTTTTCTTGTTCTTTGATCCATTTGTTTAAGTTCATCTCAGGTCCACTTGAGGAAGAGTCCCGAATATCTAATGAGGGGCACAGCCCAAGTATTTATTCCTTTGATGAGGTTTCTGCGGGAGAGTTTTGTCTTGAGTAGTTTTCTTGTTCTCTTGAGATATTCTTTCCGAATCTTGTCTTTCATTTCGACTTGTTTGATGGTGTCAGCCTCCAAGATACAAAAAGTATTTGTAGGTTTCCTCTTCCCCGAGCGTTCTAGTTTTTTGTGATTTTGTAGTCCATTCCGTCAGTCATATGTCGTTTGCCACTTTTCATGACGAGCATGGCACATTTTTCTATGCCAAATTCCATTCTTATGTCCTGACTGTACATTCTAACGGCGTGTATGAGAGTTTCCAGTTCTTTTTCATTTTTTGAAAATAGTTTAATGTCATCCATGTACATTAGGTGATTGATCTTCTCTTGCGATCAGCTGAGTTTGTATCCGGCTGTGCATTTTCTGAGTATGTGATAAAGTGGCATCATGGCTATTATGAATAGTAAGGGTGATAGTGCATCTCCTTGGAAAATCCGTCTTTGGATCTTTGTTTCAACTAAGCTTCTTCCTCCAGCTTTCAATTCCACTCTCCATGTTTACATGGACTTTTCAATGAAGTTTATGACTTCATGTGATATTTTGTACATTTTGAGGCAGTTTATTATACAGCTGTGTGGAACTATATCATATGCCTTTTTGTAGTCTATCCAGGCTATAGCTAGATTTTTCCGTCTTATCTTGCGCTCATTTAGGATGTGTTGATCTATGTAGATTAATTCTGCTGTGCCTCCGGATCCTTTGCGGCATCCTTTCTGTTCGTCAGGGAACAATCCGCGGCTTGTTAGCAAGTAGTAAATCTTTTCCCTTATTTGTGCTGTTAGTATTTTCCATATCATTGGTAGGCAGGTTATTGGTCCGTAATTGTTTGGAGCAGTTCCTTTGCTTGGGTCCTTTTGGATTAATGTAGTCTTTCCTTTGGTCATCCATTCTGGTACTTGCGCGCCTTGTAGGCATCTGTTCATTTCTTGTGCTAGTCTACTGTGAATGGAGGTGAATTTCTTGAACCAGAAGCCATGTATTCCATCATGACCTGGCGTTTTCCAGTTTAATATTCTTTTCAGTGTTGTTTTGAGTAAGTCCATGTGTATTTCCGTTTTGAAGCCTTCTTCAAGTCGTCTAGTTCTCTTGTAATATTGTTTATCCATTCAGCATTTTCATTATGTTTTTTGGTTGCCATATTGTCGTCCAAAATCGTTCGGTTTCTTTTGCATCCAGTTGTTGGTATGTTTTTGTATCACTCCCTCCCAATTGTTGATAGAATTTTCTTTCGTTGTTTTGGAAAGTCCTGTTTTGTCTGTATTGTTTTACCCTTTGTCGATATCTCTTTAATCTTCCTTCTTTCGCCAGCACTTACTGGTTTATTTCCTCAAGTTGTACTGTTATTACTGTGTTGCCTATTCCTTTTCCCGCTTATTTCAGCGCTTCTCTTTTTTTATCATTCTGGCTTGTTTACTTGGTTTCTTTATTTGCGTTTTCAGTCGAATTTCCCATCCAAGTTTTGACTGTTTCTTTTTGAGGGGATCCCAATTTTCTCACAAACTAATTTTGCACAGATTAGTTCATTTAACTCGGTCATATTATTCGTTGATATGTAAGGTAGTATGTGATTTATTTTATTCGTTTCTATCTTAAGTGTTTTCCATTCTATGTTTCTTAATGAAGGTAGAATAGTCTTTTCACTACTCATGATTCTCTTTACATTTTGTAGATTTATCTTTTGTTCTTGTGATAGTGTTTCTTCCTGGTTGCTTGGTAGGGTATGGTTTGGGAGTGTGGCGTTTTCATTTGCTGAAGTTTGCAGTTTTTGTTTGACACCACTAGATGTGTCTGGTACTGTGTTATAGGTTTGTTTATCTATTTTTTTAATGGATTTCTAGTAATTCAAGGTCTGAAAACCAGCTCTTCTTAAATATTGTTCTAACTTGAAATACTAGCCTTTGGCTAGTTGTCTGAAATGTAGAACATTCTTGCCAGATCTCAATCATTCTTTTTCTGTTTCCTCTTTGTGAAGGGTTGCTCCAAAAATAGCATTGTAGTCCAAGTTGATTATCTTCCCTAGTCCATGTTTTGCGTGTAGATCTCTGATCGTTGTGGTTTCTTACGTCGTCGTTTATATACCCGAAAAAAAAAAAGCAGCCAACATTCGTAGGATGACGATCGGATCTCCCATGTTGGCTATCTGGAGAGCACCTGCCGATCATGACACCCAAGCCTGTTGCCTGGGTCCTACGTTTTGTAATATTGTGATTGGACATTTTTATCATGGGTGGTATAATGTGGCTATACCAGACCTAGGGATTGTTTATGATCTGCGCGCCTGACACAGATGTGACCAAGAACAGTTATGATGGCTGTACATAAACAGCCCCCCCCAAAAAAAACAAAAGAAAAAACAACAACAAAAACCCTCTTTCCCGTTAAGTTTTAACTTAGTTAAAGTCCAAGACTATTATATTGTTAAGGGTTTTCTTTTCCTTCCCGTTCTATTTTAGTTCCTATCTTACTTGTGTCTGTTTTTGTTTTCAAACCAGTTTTCTGAAAATTGGCACGATCACATGTTATGGTTGTATATTTTTACTAAAATAGAAGTTCGCCGTCCAACAGTGAAGCTTTCCTTTTAAGATTTATAGCCGGCTTATTAGTATATTAGTTCTTCATTTAAGGCACATAATAATATACAGCAAAGATTTTTTTACTACGGTAAATTGAATAAAAATCAAATATGCTTTTTTTAAATGAAATGTTTAGCAGAACAATATTACTAACCTCTTCGACAGACTTCTGGAAATGGACGACCATTACTACTTTAGTTTCTTTTAACAAATGCTCACTAGATTATTATTATTATTATTATTATTATTATTATTATTATTATTATTATTATTATTATTATTATTTACCCTTTGGAAGTTTTTCATATTAGCATTTGATGATGGTCGTTCACTGAAGTTTGAGTGACAGCATGTCTCTTCAAATCTCCTGGACTCTCCTCTGAATTCTGGCCGATCAGAATAGTGTAGTAGTTTGTATGGTCTCCACTCGTCCTATTATTTCTATGTCCTCCAGTCCCTTTATCCATCCTTCGGTGACTGTACCAAAAGCATCAATTATAATTGGTATAAACGTCACTTTCATGTTCCTCAGTTTTTTTCAATTCCCTAGCAAGGTCGGAGTTCTTATCCTTCTTTTTACTTTCTTTCAGTTTTATACAGCCGGGACAGCAAAGTCTACAATTTTTCAAGTTCTCTTTTTTGTTGATTATCATTATTATTATTATTGATTGAGGGAGTAGAAAAGAGATATATGGTTGGTTGGCTGGTTGGTTATATTTATAGTATATCAGCAATGTTGGTTATTTAATGCCAAATCCCGTTTATATATATATATATATATATATATATATATATATATATATATATATATATATATATATATATATATATATATAATTTGTAATCAAACAATTTGTAGGTAACGTCTTTAAACGATCCAGAGCTCATTTGTTTGCACAAAGTTAAATAGTTTCAAGTATTGCTATCTAATACTAATAATTCAATTCAATATTAAGTATTTCTTTTTTGCATACAGTTAAATGGTTTCCAATATAGTAGAGAATTGAACAGTTTTATTTGGTCAAAAAATGTGACCTTAACAGCTACTACCACTTCGGGTCAGAGTGGCCCAGGAAGTTATGGCAATTAAAGTGTACTCCACATTCCCCAAATTTCCAGAACTGGAACATCATCATCACATGGTATCGTGTCATATTCAGGAAACTGGTTTTTTGGTGGGTCTTACAACTCAGCCAAGATGCAGCCGGTGTATTCTACAGTCTTAGCCGACTTTGGAGAGAGAGAGAGAGAGAGAGAGAGAGAGAGAGAGAGAGAGAGAGAGAGAGAGAGAGAGAGAGAGAGAGAGAGAGAGAGGCCATGTTAAAGAAAAGGTTAGTTATGCCCGTTAATCGTCACTGCATGACAGTGAAGTGTAATTTTTCAGGATATTTAGCAATGCAACAGAAATACAAGAAAAGTGTTTTCATGCCTTTTCTAAGGGCATTAGCGTGAAGCGAACATAGCCGAAATTTGTTTCACTAATTTCATTTTCCTTGCTGGTAAACATTATGTCATCCTTCAAGTCTAGATAAGACACAGCGTACACATTAAACGAAAATCCATTGATACCATCAAATAAGATCAAACAAATGCATATATCAGTATTGGCATTGTTGTTCTCACTCCCATTGTTCAAAGCGAGCTGGCTTTCTTAACTATCATACCAGGGGTCATCAATCTAAAACCCACGGATCACATCTGGCCTGCCACAAAACCGTTTTCATTATTCGAAATAATATTCTGATTATTAACAAAATAAGGACAAGATAAAAATTCTTCATTAATATAATTATTCCCCCCCACCAGACAACGAAAATGTGCAAACTATAATAAGTGGTTCTCGTGCTGAAAATATGAGAGATAATCTATTTTTACACAAATTCTTCACCAGAAGGAAAATGTTCCACAAGGTCAATTTTCTAAGCGTAGTACAACTGGTTTAAATTCGGTTAAATAATTTCATGTATTGCTATGTATCAGAAACAATTCAATTAATCAGTTACTTATTTACATTGGTTTGGTTTAGTTTGGTTTTATGGCTTATCAACCATTGTAGGTTATTTCATGTCAAATCCTTTATACGTATATAAAATATATGATTTGCAAACATTTTTTGATTGCATTTTAAAATGATATTGGGCTCATTTTTTCGCACTCAGTTAAATGGTTTTAAGTATTGCTATGTAACTGTAAGAATTTATCATCAGACATTGGTTTGCACTCATTTAAATATAAATACATCCTATGTAAGAGATTAGTTTGTTGGAAATTTCATTTTTAGATGAGTTACAACTAGTTTGTTTGCACTCTAGTATTGCTATTGTTTTTACACAGTTAAATGGTTTCAAGTATTGCTATGTATGAATAAAAATTCAATTAAACATCAGTCATTTATTTACACAAAATTAAATGACACATAGTTCTATTTCTAACAATTCAATTTAGCATGAGTTGTTTGTTTGCACACAGCTTAAATGTCAAACAGTTTTATTTAACCCATAGACCGGACCCAATCAAGTACTACTACTCCGGATCAGAGTGGACCTGATAGCAATGGTAATAAAGGGGTATCCCACATTCCCCAAATGTCCAGCATTACTGGAGCTTCACTATCAGGACACTCGTTGGAGATGGGGATCTTACTCCTCTGCAGAGATGCAGTCGATGTACTCGACAGCCTCAGCTGACTGAGATGGAGATTATTAGAGTATGTATGTACTTAACCCTTCTGTCACAAACTGAATGTGACACAAAGCCAATTTTTAAAGGGAGTTAAAGCTGATTTGTATTCATACTTTCCTTCTCTTCCACTGGTTGCCATACTAAAGCTAAGAACTCTATGATTTGCCAATAGCTGAAGGGAGAGGAAATGGATTCATGCCTTTCCCAATGACACTACCTTTAAGTGAAATCCAAACAGTTTTGAGTCACCGAATCTAGTTTTTATGACGATAACCGTTATACCATTTGTGCCTCCTAGATTGTAAGAGTGATAGAGTTACAAATATGGTTTGGCTTTGAGGAATGCTGCTTCGTTTGAATGCGTTTAGGAAATCGATAAAAATGACATTGAAGTTCCTGTTTGAACCCTTTGAAGAACGGAAAAAAGGATAAAATAGTTTTACCATGTTTTTATAAGTTTGAAGGCCAGTACTGAATACCATTCCATACATAAGATATTTAATTCAAACATGAATGGATGGTGCGCTCGTAGTGTAATGGACAGGACTGCGGAATCGTTGTAAGCGAGTTCGAACTCTAATCGCTCTATTACCTTCACTTTCGAACAAATACCCTTGGGAAAGATATGAACCCTCTTATCCTCCCAGCTTATGGGTTAAATAGTACCACTACTATTCTAGGAACAATGGACTTGGCATGAAATAACCCCACAAAATCAAACCCGAACGTATGTGGGTCAATCGATAAATAAAGAGAATTTATTTGAAAAAGCCAAATTAATTTGTTTCAGAAATTTTTTTCATTAATGTAAAATCTACATTGTTTTGAATTATTTATAGAAAAATATTTTAATCTCGCCAGAATATTCGTTTTGTGGCTATTCAAAATAGCGGCAAATCAAATATGTTCCAGGTTTGAACTTTGGTCTGTCATCAGATTTTTGCTGGCAGAGAAGTGCAAAACGTGAAATTTACAGAATAATTTATGATGTGTACGGAGAAGCATGTTTTAGTAAAAAATGTTTACAAATTAGTTAAGGTTTTACAACTACGAACCTGAATCAAAAAGACAGTCCATGGAGTGAAAACACACTGACAATCAGTTAAAGAAAAACTTCCGGACGCAATAGTCTGTAAAAAAAAAGTCCTACTAAGTCTTCTAAGATATCTTAAAAGATCCATCACTATTGATTTCCTGGAAAAAAAAGGAACAACTTTGAACAATGCCTCCTATTGGCAACTCTTTTGGAAAAATACACCGTTTGAGTTGGTTTGTTGTGTTTTACGACATATCAACCCTTTTTGGTTAGTAATGTCAAATCCTGTTTATGCATATGTATCAAATATATAGGATTTTTAAACAAATTGCTTGTAGGTACCAATTTTTGCTCAAGCCAGAGCTCATTTGTTTGCACATGTTTAAATGGTTTCAAGTACTGCTAACACTGATAGTTCTATTTGCTACCGTTAAATAGTCTCCACTATAATAAATGAGTAAATAGTTCTGACTCGTAGTTGGAACACTAATAGGTGCTACCACTCAGGGTTAGAGCGGACCTGGAGAGTAATGGCAATGAAGTGGTACTCCATATTTACCAGAGCAGCTGAACAGAAGCCTCTTCAACAGATGCAGCTTAGAGTCATATCCCAGACACCCCTTGAGGTTGGGGTCTTACCACTGAAGTCGTCGTATTCTACAGGCCCAGTCGACTGGGCTGTCAGCTTAAAAATGACTTTCGTATTTTATAAAACCTTATTGATATTCATTAGGTTTAGTAGAGGACATTTAGAGTGGTGTAATATGTAAAAAGCTAGGTTAGCAAACCGTTGTTAGAGAATTTGATTTTCATTGGACTCGTGAGAAACTAATTTCTTCAGCCATATGATACCAAAGTCAATTGAATAATACAGGTATCCAATTATATACAGTAAAAGATATTTTGCTTAGTCGGCCGACTGCTTCTCTGCAGAGAGGTAAGAACCCCACCAACGAGTATCCTAGATATGACACTAAACAATATGATGATGAGCTTCCAATAATACTGGAGCTTTGAGGAATGCGGAGTACCCCATATTGCCATCGCTCCCGGGTCGACTCAGACCCACAGTGGAAGAACCTGATAGGATCCTATCTATGGGTCAAATAGAACTAAACAGTAGACTTATGCTAAACTGAATTGTTAGAAATAGAGCTACTTTTGTCTGCTAAACTGCATTGTTTGAAATAGAACTGTTTATATGTATAAAATGGATTTGACACTAATAACCTACAACGGTTGATGTACCATAAAACCAAACCAAACCAAACCAAGTAAAAATCATCAAGCATTTAAAAAATGTATACTTCATACTTAGATGCAATATCAATCTATTTTAAAGAACTAATGTATTAATGTAGTTTAAAATCATTGTAAATATTATCTCAAACAGATCTCAGCCCAGTTGGCAGGGGCTGTAGAATTCACCGACTGCATCTCTGCAGAAGCGTAAGACCCCCACCCCGCCATGAGCGTCCTGAAATGACATTAAACTATCTGATGTCGAGGCTCCAATATTGTTACTTGCTGTATTGAACAAATCCTGGAAGCAACATCCCATGAAACAACAGTTGTACGGATATCTACTTCCTATCTCCAAAACCATGCAGGTAAGAGAAGAATCAAGGCATGCGGGAAACTGCTGGAGAAGCAAGAACAAAGTCGTTAATGAAGTTCTCCTATGGACCCCTTCACATGTACTTGTCAGTGTTATACGACCAAGAAAAACATACATACAATAGCTCTGAATGGATTCAGGTTGTAGACTAGAAGACCTCCCGGGAGCAATGGATGATAGGGAAGACATGATATATATATATATATATATATATATATATATATATATTGTTATTTGGTTTTAGTCACAGTACGATAATTACTTTACAATGCATTTAAGATCAAGGAAAGGTAATTTTTATATTTGGGGGCGGGGAGAGGACTTATTTATTATTATTATTATTATTATTATTTTACATCTAGCGAGTTTTTCTCTGGAGTTTGAGGTTCAACAAGTCCTATAACGTTTCCAGAACTCTCCTGAGTATTCTGACCGATCTCAACAATGCTGTTGAGTATTATCTCTTTTCGCTTTCTTTATTTTCACTCTGTGGTCTGCCGGAACGGCTGGTTCTCTTTTTTTGTTGACTATCGTTAGGTAATCTGTTTGTATCTCAAAATCCCAGAGAATTTTATGCGTCTCAATCTCCAGGACGGATTCTGGGTTGTATATATACCATTTGCTCGTATGGTCAAATTTAGATTTTTTGCACAATTTTCAGCAGTTTACCTTCCCTACCCGGTCGTGTCTTGTCTTAAACTCTTTTTGCGCTAATTAATTGCATTCGCTTATTATATGATTGATAATTTCGTCTCTATCACCTCATAACCTACACTTGCTATTTTGTTGCGTCTTATCTATTTTTACTTAAATGTACTTTGTCCTTATGGTGTTGTTTTGTGCTGCTACCAGGAGAGATTCAGTTTCTTTTAAAAGGTTTCCCTTTCTTTGCCATGTCCAAGTATTTTCCTGTAAGATTTCGCCAATTTGTAGCTTGAAATATCCATACTATTGTTTTTCTTTCCATTTCTGTTTCCTAGTTTTTGTTGTTCTGTTAGTGGTTATGCTGTCAGTGCTGTTACCGACTCCTGTGATTAGTCTTTCTTTCCTCTTTCAATGTAGTCCTTAAGTCCTCGTATTGATACAGCTGTGCCATCTTCAATGCTGGCCAATCCTCTTCCCCCTTCTTTTCTTGACACATATAATCTATGTCATCTCTTGGGTATAAAGCCTTCTGCATAGTCATCAATGTCCTTATCCTTAGCTTATTTGTCTTAGTTCCTCCTTTGTTCATTTGAAGAAGAGCTCAGAGTATTTTACAAGAGAGATAGCCCAAGTGTTTTCCCTTGCAAGATTTCTGCTGTAGAGTTTAGTTTCGAGCAGTTTTCTCGTTCGTCTGAAGTACTTATTGTTATTTTTTCTTTCATCTCCGCTTGTTAGAGGGCGTTCACCTCCAATATTCCCAAGTATTTGCGAGTTTCTTTTTCTCTGATCGTTCTGATTTTTTCTTGATTCGTTAGTTCTATTTCTTCCGTCATATGTCGTTTCCCGCTTCTCATTATCAGCATAGCGCATGTTTCAATGCCAAATTCCATCCCTATGTCTTGAGTGTATATTCTCACTGCCTGTATTAGGGTTTCCAATACTTTTTCATTTTTGGCAAACAGTTTGATGTCGTCCATGTATTTTAGATGGTTAATCTTTTCTTGCAATTTAGTAAGTTTGTATCCACCAGTGAATTTCCCAATTATGTTATTCAATTTACTATCACAAATAGTAATCATGATAGCGCGTCTGCCTGGAAAATTCCTCACAGATTTTTACTTAAGGTAAACTTTTTCCTTCTGCTGTCAACTCCACTGTCGTGGTTTTCTCAATAAACTTTTTGACTTCGTTCGGTTTGGTTTCTCTATTTCTTTATTTAATGGCATATTAACCTTTGTAGGTTATTTAATGCCAAAGCCATTCTCCTAGAAAAGGTAGTACTAGAAGTAGTACTATTTAACCCATAGCTGGGAGGATAAGGGGGTTCATACCTTTCCCAAGAGTATTTGACCGAAAGTGAACGTAATAGCGCGACTTGAGTACGAACTCGCTTACTACGATTCTCCAATCCATCACTTTAACCATTAAACCACGAGGACATCCCCTTTGACTTCGTCGGATATCTTGTAGATTATTATTATTGTATCAAATTTCGACAATAAATAACCTATAAGGGGATGATAAGCCGTGAAACAAATAAACCAAGTTAAATCAAACATTTGATCTAAATGTCTTAGATGATGAATTATTATACTTTAATTTACACTGAGGGCACAATGGTTGAAAAATTGTTATTGATATAATAAGCAAAACGAGGACACTAGTCAGATTACTTCAGTATATAATAATGAATTGCTGTAAATTTGAATGCACAAGAGTCAAATTGAGATTTTACAAGATTTTCATTTTACTGATCGGAAAAGGGAAGATACCCATGCAAGGTTGCTATGGTCCCAGCATCTTAATATGGGCAGTTTGAGAATCAATATCTTTATTAAAACGAAAGAAAGACAGATAGCACACCGAACTGAGCTTATTCAGTGCCTGGGCGCACACGAGAGAACAGAATAGGACAACCGGATGCCAAGGTCAGAATCCAATAATCTATTTATCGAAACTATAGCTGACACCGCGAGACAAGAGATAAGAGTAAAGAATGTTCCTTCTTGGCGAAAACGGAATATATTCATACCAAATAGGCATAAGGGAAAAAGGACACACACACACACACACACACACACACGTGTATGTGTGTGTATGGAACAATGTATATAATTGTATTAAAAGCAGATGCGATACGCTGGCATTGCGCTCATTCAGATACAAAAACACATAGAAAAGAATATGTAGATACAGATTCTGATGACATATGCCATTATATTCACATACAAACACATACATGTATTTAATCATTTACGTATTGGTACAAAATTCCTTTCTTTTTAAATTATATATATATATATTCTGGAAAACAAAGCAAAAAAAAAAAAAGCATAAATGCTGTTTATTTCTCATAGAACCAGCGCAAAATATATATCTCATTCTAATCATATCAATCAATATGTATTTATAAACATCTATCTATCTATCTATCTATCTCGGTCCGTTCATATATATCAATCTGTGGAGTAGTCATCGTGGCGTAGTGGTAAAAATGCTTGACTGCAACATTGGAATGAAAGAAATGGATTTCTAGTAGCGCTATTACACTCACTTTCAGACGAATACCTTTGGGAAAGGTCTGGAACCCTCTTATCCTTCCAGCTAGGTGTTAAAGAGTATCACTGCTATTCTTAAAAAAAGATCACTTTTGTATTAAATAACCCACGAGGGTTGATATACCATAAAAAAAAAGAAGCCAAATCTATCTATCTATTGCTTGTTTGCTAAGATAATGTTTTTATTCCAGATTTCAATGATCGGTGTTTGTGCCCTCGTTTATGTCAATGTTTGATTATTAATTTTTAGAAAGTGGCAATTATCTAATTTTAATTTTTTTTTCCAATATAACATCTTCCATCCTCCAGCCTTGTAATTATTCTATTTTACCTAACATATTCATGTTATCTACCAAAACTTGTTTATAAAAATATAGTTCTCTTCTTTATTACTCGAAAGGGTCGAAATGCTTTAGATGAGAGAGCGATAGAGGGACAGACAAGCAGACAGACTGGACTGAAAATAAAAGAAAGCAAAGAGATTAACAAATACTTGAACTTTGCCTGAGAACTAAAGAAATGGGGAACTGTGGCAGTGATAGCAGTTGTTGATGCAATTGGAAAAGTTCTTATAGGTTTGGAAAAGACATGGAAAAAGAACGGAGGAATTGGATATCATATGAAGAATTGATATCACCCAAACTAAAACATTGTTGAGATCGGATAGAATACGGAAAAAAGTCCGGGAGATCCGAGGCAACTTGCTGTCCCTCAGACTCACTTGAAAGACCATCAGTTTACATTGATGCCAAAAACTCGTGAGAAGTAAAATAATGATAATAATTGTTGCATATTGACCCTTAACCGCCATGTCAATCAGAGATTCTCTGCTCAGGATGCACCCGTGAAAATAAGCGGAACCAGTCATGTGGTTGAACGGAAATGTGTGGGTGTTACGAAGTGATACATGCAGATGCCCACGTGAGGCAGTCAGGAGTGTCAGTCTTGAGTCAGTCTTAGCTTGCAGTCACGATAGCGCCAGCATGTGGCTGGGCACCCCACAGCTGCCCACAGCAGGTTTTTGGTTCGGTATCCCCCGGCTGAGAAGCAGAAAAGTGCTAAGTGGAGCCTCGAAGATGATACAGCATGGTATGGTCAAGAGAAAAAGAAGTTATGTGTCAATATGGCAGTCTCCCCTCATGTCCCTCCGTCCGTATGTCTCTCTCATACCACAAAAGCTTTGACTCCAAGAAAGAATAAAGTTATACTTTTGTAATCAAGTTTTGCAGTTTCTTCCTTTATTATGGGTACACAGTACAATATTAGGACCTTGCCAGAGAGCTGAAAGAGTTATGGATCAAGAAGGGGATGGCAATACTGTTGGAACACTCAGAACAATCCAGAAAAATCTGGTAGATAAACTGTGGGATCTTGAAATCCAAAGAAGAATTAAGACTGTGGGGATGTCAGCATTGCTGAAATTTCTCGGAATATTGAGAAGAATGCTGGATAGTTCAGGAAACTTGGTATCACTTAAAAATCAGTGAAAATCACCAAGTACGACTGGCGTGAAAAACAATACCGAATACGATTGGAACGGTCCTGAATGGCAAAAAGAAGAGGCTGAAATAGGAGATCATTGTTAAAATCAGCTTGAATACTTAGAAAAGTCTTATCGACCAGAGGAGACAAAAATATACATTTCGAACATATTACCCTGTGTTATTTCGTTTTCATAAGAAACATTCTTTTGCCTTGATGATGACTTCCGACTGATATCACAATTCATCTTTTATGATTATTTTATTTCTCACACTTAAAATAATTCTAATAGAATGTTTTTGCTATTAATAAATTAATAAATTAAGATTAATTATTAATGAATTTCTGAAGTCGAAACGCGTTGGCATAAAAATAAATAAAACAAACAATAAATAAATCCTCAAACTACACCAATATATATCTTTAGTTTGAATCTTTTTCTACTGATATATATATATATATATATATATATATATGTGTGTGTGTGTGTGTGTGTGTGTGTGTGTGTCAGTGTGTCTGTGTGTGAGTGTAAAATCCATTGATTTCTGTGCAAAAAAAGTTTTGATTTTTGTGCAAAAATCGGTTCATGATCCTGTAATTTTTGTATCTGTATTTTCGTATTTATTGACTCATCAGCGCTTTCGAGCTGGTTTTAGTTTTTTCTAAGATTTGCAGACGACAATATTTAACTTGCCCCACAAAATGTGAAAGATCAAAATCCAAAATAGTTTCTTTGCTCCTCCCTTGAATGTTAAAAATACAGATTTTTAAAAAACTTATTTCGTGCCTACCCCAATCTTATAAATAAGCGATAGAACAGATACATAGATTTCAATACATATCTTGTAGGTTTATAAATTCATTTTGTAAATCTACTCAAAACTTTTCAGTTTATTTCTTTTGCGTGACAATTCAAGGTTCTGTTGCCTCAAGAATGAATTTCATTTCAGCATCACTTAATTATTCTAAACTGAATGAAAATATTGTTTACTTAAACGTATTCCTCCTATAAGTTTTCCCCTGCTGATGAATATTGCAGCCGTATACGTTTACATTTTAGCGCTTAAACGCACTTTCTCTCCTAAGTAGTGACAGCGTCACACGAAGGTCTTTTACACTCACAAAATATATCAACTAGAATTAGGCAAAAAAAAAAACTACTACATTCAATGCATACATTTTTCTTTCTTGTAATATAAATATTTGCAAATTTACACTCAAATATAATCTTTTCTTGCAAGGAAAGACTTTGTAACTGCTGTTTCTTAAAAAACCTTTCATTCAACTTAAAGAAATAAAATTCATTTAAATGTGGATTGGTTTCTTATTCAATCCCCCTCCACATATATATATATACATATATATATGTATATAAATGTATGTGGGGAGGGATTAAGCTTATTTCAGTAAAAACACTGACAAGGTTCTTTTGAACATTTTGAAATATATTTTTAGAATATTATTAAAATTTGGTTTATTGTTTGTTTTTTTATAAAAATTGTCAAATATTTTCTCCCGAAGCTCTTTCCATTTTAGTTCAAAAAGATTAAAATTTGAATCAAATCTTAGAAACACTATTACAGCTAAAAAAAATCAATAAAAATTGTTAAAAATTAAGCTTGCCGGTATTTTTTAATGAAACATGCTTAAGAAAAAGACTGGTGTTCTATATATATATAGGTATTATTCGGTCCAGTTAAACCAGAGTTGGGAGTAATTCCTTCAGGACAAGAAAATCATTCAAAAGATGAACATTTAAATTTTCCTGGTAGATACGTATCCAATATACGTACACGAAAAAAATAGGTAACTGAGGAAATAGACTCGAAATTAATATAAGTATTGATATTTCCCTTACAAAAAATTTATTATATAAACAAAACACAAAAAAAGTTAATTATCGAACTTAACAAAAAAAGAAAATAAATAAAAAAGTTAAATTTCCATAATTCCAACCGACAGTAAAATTAGAAAAATAGAAATAAATAAAATAAATAAGCAAATAAAAAAACGGAAGTTAAAAAAAACGAGGAGATAACTCTTCACCCCTCTTCCTCCCCCCGTGTCTATTCTGATTTATTTTATCCATAAGATCTGAAGAAGTCCTGTTATATTTTTCTTCGTGTTTTTGGTTTACATCAGAAACACAAAACAGGATGGAAATAAATTTATAATCCTAAAGTAACCTTTGGTTTTTTCTTTAAGGAAAGTATATATATATATATATAAAATTTCTTGCTGGAAGGCCAACACAGTAGCATTCACTTGTAGGAGTCCGTAAGAGAACGTCATATATGAGTTAATTCTTATTTCTTTACTGGGTTCGTCATTATTCTATATCATGTATTGTCAGTCTTATTTGGATGGTTTGTGAGATCGTAGGCAAATTGCTGTACAGCAGCTGTTTTATGGGGTGCTGCTTGCAAAATTTGTTTAGAACAGCACCAATGATTATTGTGTAGTTTCCATCAAGCATTTTCTCCATTTGTTTGGTAGAGTCCTTGTGATGCATCTACACAGTAGTACAATCACAGCAATAGCTTATTTAATCAGGGATCAGATTTTCATATGATCAACAAAGTGCTAATCGCAGTCCAAATATTCCCTATGCGTCTATTAGCGTCGCATCCAGTCGATGAGATACTGCTGCTGAGGTATTTGAAGTGGTCTACTAATTTCTGATGCTTGCCATTTGTATCAGCTATGTACGGACACAATTCCAGAGGACCAGCTGGGAGCGATGAGAGAGAGAGAGAGAGAGAGAGAGAGAGAGAGAGAGAGAGAGAGAGATTCAAGGAACTTGTCAGCACGATTTGATGACCAATCTATCAATCTATCATGCAAAAAGGCATGAAACTCATAGTCATGAAACTGTCATGGCGGGGCGGGAAAACGAGTTTTATCTGGCTCAACTGGTCATTATTTGAGCACTTTTCTGGTGCATGAATGGGAGAATGTCCATGGCGTAATGGCTAAAGCGCTGGCCAGCAGCAACGAAATAAGAGAGTTCAAACTCCTGTCCCGCAATTACATTAATTTTCAGGCTAATGCCATTAGGAAAGGCATGAACCCTTTTATCGTTCCAGCAATGGGTTAAATAATATCACAGCTGTTTTTAGCATTAAATTACCCCCTACTGTTGATATGGCATTGAAAGAAAGAATGATTAAGAAAAAACCTTTTTTATTTCGATATATATATATATATATATATATACACATATATATATATATATATATATATATATAAATATGCCCAAATATTCCAAAATATACCATTAGGTATATATATATATATATATATATATATATATATATTGAATAATGTATTTTGGTATATTTATAAATTAAGAGTGCTCAATATGATTGATAGATCATATGTAGATCTAAGTTTGGAGAGTTTCGTCACAGAGTAAACCAATTCTCATGATTACATTGACATTCACCGAGTGACGTCGACGGCATCTATGCTATTCTAACTTAGATCTATCTATCTATCTATCTATCTATCTATCTAATTTAGATTTATCCATATGATATCTATCTATCTATCTATCTATCTATCTATCTATCTATCAAAAATAATGCACGGAGAAGATTTAAAGATTACAGTATGGCAGAGGACAAGAACTTAATAAAGACTTTACTGAAAGGGGAGAAGCTTAGGACGATGTATTTTTATGAGAAAAATAAAAAAAATAGGAGAATAAGGGAATAATTGATAATTAAAGTTATCGATTGAAAGATGAGAGCGAGAGAATAATCAATCGATGAAGAGGTGAGGCAAGAAAGAAAGAAGAGATCGATATTTTCTTTTTAGATATGGTTTGTGTCCTTCAGCTTTGCCATTGTGGTCATTGGTTGACCGCTAGGGACGAAAGGCGGCGATTGCGTTTCACTGTCGGCGTCTCGGCAATTGGATATTGGAAATGTGTCAAACCAAGTAGGCAGCAATAACAAAAGTGCGTACAAGGAAGATGAAAGACTGGTAAAACTGAAGAAGTAGTGGAGGAGTAGGAGGTAGTGAAGGGTGGGTTAAAATGGGGTTTATTGGAAAGCGAAGAAAGTGGTTAAAAGAAGGAGACGCCGATACGAACAAAGAAAGATGGTGGACAGAAGGCGATTAAAAAGGGGACGTAAACGGAAAATGATATTACATCTGTCCCAGAATAGATGCCACAATTACATTATATTTCATTCACAAAATTTGACACCTATTAAGGGACAGAATTTTTACCATTGAATGAAGGAGTAACGAATGAAATTGAAAGTGCAAGAAAAATGAATGAAAAAATGCAACATTGCGAATAAAATAGGGTTTTGAAATCGAAGTCAAAGAAATGAATGGAGCAATGATGGAGATTAAAGCGAAAGAAATGAATGATAAAAAGATAGAATGAAGAAGGAAATGAGAGGATAAAAAGGAAAGAGAAATAGAAATAAAGAAAAAGAAAAATAGATAAAAAGACGAAAATGCAAAATCGAAGGAAGAGATAAAGAATAAAAAAGAAAAGTATAAATTAATGAAAAAAAAAAAGAAAAGGAAAAGAATTAAAACAAAACTAAACAAATAAAAAAAGCAAGCAACAACAAAAGATAAAGATAAAGAAAAAGAAAAAGAAAAAGAAAAAGAAAAGATAAACAAAAACAAACAAACAAAAAACAAGTGGTTATAAATGAAAAATACAAATGAAGAAGAAATTAATTATAAAAGGCAGTGAAAGAAAAATAGATAAATAAACGATACTTAAAGCGGGGAGAGTAATGATTAATGAAAGCCTGAAAAAAGAAAAATGAAGTAGAAAAATGTAAAAGAGAAAAGACGAAAAATGATTGCACGAAAGAAAAAGATGAAGCGCCAAAAAAAAAAAAAGGAAAGTAAAGAGAAGTAAAATAAAATAAAAAATAGTAATGGAAGAATAGTAGAAGCCGGATGATGATGATGATGATAATAATAATAGTAGTAGTAGTAGTAGTAGTCGTAATGGTGATAGAGACGAAGCTATCAATCACATAATAAGCGAATGTAGCAAATTAGCACAGATAGAGAATAAGACTAGATACCACGGGATGAACAAGGTGATCCACAGGGATGGTGCAAGAAATTAAAATTTCACCATACGAACAACATCTGTCCTGGAGAATGACACACACAAACTCTTCTGGGGTTTTGACATACAAACGGATCTCTTAATCTTGGCCAGAAGACCAGACTTTATAATAATCAGCCAAAAAAAAAAAAAAAAAAAAAAAGAAAAAGTAAAAAAAGAAGAGAACTTGTGGACTTTGCTGTCTCGACTGACCACAGAATAAAATTGAAAGAAAGTGAAAAGAAGGATAAATACCTCGACCTTGCTAGGGAATTGAAAAAAACTGTGGAACATGAAAGTGCCGTTTATACCAATAGTAATTTGTGCTCTTGGTACAGTCACCGATGTTTTGGTAAAGGGACTAGAGAACTTGGAAATAAGAGAACGAGTGGAGACCATGCAAATTATTGTATTACTGAGGACGGCCGGAATACTGAGAAGAGTCCTTGAGACTTAAGGAGACTTGCTGTCCCTCAAACTGAAGTGAAAGACCATCAGCTAACGCTGATGTAAAAAAAAAAACTCTCAAGGAATAACTATAATAATAATAATCCCGTCTAGAAGACCAGACAGTATTGATTAAAAAGAAAAAAAATCACTTCTTATCTTGTGGATTTTGTGGTTCCAGCAGACCAGAAAAGGATGGTAAAATAAAAGGAAGGAAAAATACTGACAAATACTTAAATCTTGCCCCCTGCAAAAAAAAAAAAAAACTACAATAAAAAACTAAAAAAAAACCTGTGAAACATGCAGCTAATGGTGATACCGATTGTAGTTGGAGCACGTGGAACAGTCCCAAAAGGTAAGGAAAAAAGACTGAAGGAACCGGAAATTAGAGGGGGAATCAAGAACTTCCAGACCACAGCATTGCTCAGAACTGCTTGAATACCCAGAAGAATCCGAGAGAACTGAGGAGACTTAGTGTCACGCAGAATCCAGTGAAAGACCACCAGTTTATGCTAGTGTAAAAAAAAAAGTAAAACAATAATGATAATAATAGGCAATCGCAGCAATAGAAGAAGAAGAAGAAGAGGAGAAGAGGAAGTTAAAGCAAAAAGAAGAAAAAGCAGCAGTAGCAGCAGCAGCAGAATAAAGAAGAAGAAAAAGAAGAAGAGGAGGAGGAAAATAAGAAGAAAAGAAATGGAGGTGGTAGCCGAATAAGATGCAGCAACTGTATAAGACAACGAGGAGGAAGTAGAGGAGAAGAAGAAGAAGAAGAAGAAGAAGAAGAAGAAGATATGGTTAAAAACAAGAGATTGATATAAAAGAAGAAAAAGACGTGAGGGTACTGAGAAGGATTAACCAGAGTAGTAGAAGAAAGAGTGAAAACGATGAAAAAGTAAAATGAATTGAGGTGAGGAAAGGAAAAAACAATACGAAACAAAACAAAAAACAATAAACCAACCAAATAAACAAAAAACAAAAAATAAAAACGAAAACAAAAACATGAAAGACTTGAGCGAGAAACATGAACACTAAAATATATGGAACGAAAAACAAAAATTCTATTTAACGGTAGATAAAACAATGTAGACCAGAAGAAGGAAACAAGGCAGCCAGAAAAAAAATAAAAACCCTGAAAAATAAAAGAAAATAAAAATAAAAAGAAAGTAAACAACCAAAAACAGAAAATGATGTCCTTTGAGAAGAAGACATGAGCCGAAAGAAAAAAGAAACGACGAAAATAAATATACGCAAACAAATAAAAGCGAAGACATAAAAAGAGGGAAAAAAGAAAAGGGTCTGAGAGAGAGAGAGAGAGAGAGAGAGAGAGAGAGAGAGAGAGAGAGAGAGAGAGAGAAAGAGAATAGAAAAAGTATCAAACAAAAGCAAGCAATAAATAAATTAAATCGACTAACGAACACGTAGAGGTGATAGAAAGAAATCGAGTTAAAAAAAAAGAAGAACGCTCTCCGGTCAAATAAGAGAGAAAAGCAGAACAAAGGAAAAGCGTACAAAAAGAGATGAAAGATAAGAGGCATTTCACACTATCAGAACTAAAGATAGTAAAGGCTTTGGCTTCAGACAGTTTTATAGTCGAATAACTCAACTTCTATCCGGACATACGAAGACAGACTGTCCAAATGATATCAAGAAGAGTGGGGAGGAAGAAGGTCAAAGAATTCTTGAAGAGTGCATAGCAATACAATATTAAAGAAGCGTATGATTTTCTGACATATCGATATCTATAGGGGCAAAACGCTGTCACTCACTTTTTATTTCTAGCAAGAGATATTCCGAATTTAATAGAAAGCCCATTGGCCTTGTGGGTAGAGTGTTTACTGGCGTTCAATCCCAGATCGAGTCATACCAAAGACTCAAAAAATAGTACTTGTTTCTGCCTTGCTCAACACTCGGCATTATAAGGTACGGATCAAAAGTAAGTAGTGCTCTCCAGTGAAAGGAGTAGCGCCTTCCACTACATCTCCGTGTAGTAGCTATTGAAAACGGAGCTTTCGGGTCGTCCTCGACTAAGGTCGCCAACTTTACTGACTAATGTATTTACCTTACCTTTTCGTCACAAGTAGGAAGTGACACAAGGTCAATTTTTAAGAGGAGTCTAGCAACTTTATGTTCAAAGTTTTTCTTCTCTTAGAGGCTGCTTTATCGAGGCTAAAGAACCCAGCCTCTCCTATTATTTACCGATAGCTGGAAAAAGAACAGATGGATTCATGCCTTTTCCGAAGGGCATTTTCACGAACTAGAACACGAATAGCTCCGTCCAGGATTGGAACTATGGTTACCGATTCTATTTCCTGCGACCATAACCGTTATACCAAGCGCACCTACTTAAAGCAAAGTAAGTAGATAAGTTTGGAATGTAGGTACGCATCACCATTACACAGACATTGCTATATGAGTCAAATATTCTCTGAGCATCACATATTAGTGTCCTTGTGTCGTACTAAGCTAATATTCGAGACGCTCGTTTTATCGTCTGGGGAGTGGACAATGTTACTTGAGTTGTACTCCTTTGGGAAAGGTATGAATCAACTATTCTATCTTCGGCTATGAGTTATTAGTAGGACAGACTAGGTTCTTTAACCTTATTATGGCAACTGGTCTAGGAGAAGGAAAACCGAAATAAAACCGGTTGTAGACCTGTAGATGTCTGGAATACGCCCCAGACACACTATAGAAGTGGCGACCCAACAACCAAACTAGATTACAGAATATGTCTGTTAGTCTGTTTGAAGCTAATATTTGTGAATATGGATGTGGTTGCGTTAAAGAGTGTGAAAGCAGAACTTGTATAAAAAAAGAAAAAAATGAAGGTGAATGTAGAAAGATAATATCATATACGCAGATCATTAGATAAGTTTCCAGACTTTTTTCGTATAGGCACTTTTGTTGATAGTACACACATGAAACTCTAGTCGTCTTCGAAGTAATCTCCTACGGCTGCAATGCACTTGTCGTACCGTTCCAATAAATTCTGGAAGGCCCCATGGAAGTCCTCTTATGTGAGCGTGTCAATGACGTTCGTCACAGCCTCTTTCATTTCCTCAATTGTCTCATAACGACAGCCTCTGAGCTTAGGGAATAACCAAAAGTCACAGGGAGCAAGGTCTCCACTATAGGGAGGCTGAGGAACTGTGTTGATGCCCATTTTGGTCAAATAGTCTGTGACAAGGATGGAGTTGTGGACTAGTTGTGACCCGATTTGAAGAGTGCTGGCCTCTTCCCTAGGAATCTCTTCCTGAACTCCCTTAAAACCTCAACATAGTAACCTTAACCCTAACCCTTTGGCCCATCAACTCCGATGTATTGACTTCCTTACTACTCCCACACCTCTCATTATCCTACCTTCCTACCTTCCTTGAATCATTTATGCCACTCAAAAACTGATGCTTGATCCATGCAAGATGCTCCAAAAGCAGTCTGAAGCATTCCGTACGTTTCTGTGGTATTTTTTTCAAGTTAAAACAGAATTTTATTGCATATTGTTCTTCTAAGTGTCCCCATTGCATTTTTGAAATTCACCAGCTGTGGCAATCAGGCTTTAGTAGGGTGTATTCCAATTCCTGTCGTACCTAATTTTTATGATTTCAGGTTCAAATGAACCTGAAATCATAAAAATTAGTTGATGTATAGCAATAACATAGTGAATTTTCAAGACTCTACGACAATATTAAATGCCTGTACAAAAAATTCTGGAAACTTATTTAAGACCCCACGTATATATATATATATATAGTAAAGACACATTTTGTCGGTGTAATTTAATTAAGATCCTTTCGAGTTTCCTTATAAGTGTCTTGGTTTCAGGTTGGAATTGGTGAATGTCTTCACTATTTAGTCAAACATGCTGAAATGAACGACTGCTGCCTAACTACACGCACGCACACACACACACACACACACACACACACACACATATATATATATATATATATATATATATATATATATATAAAAGATCTATGTTTACATTCTTTAACCTTAACACATCCATATTCAGTATTTGAGACCCACTGACAGATATATCCAGTTACCTGGTTCTCCCTCTCTCTTATATATATATATATATATATATATATATATATATATATATATATATGCGTGTGTGTGTGTTACGGTCAGTTCACGATTAAAACACGCTTCTATCAAGGTGATTTAAACTAAGTAGCAATATGCCTAATCAGGTGACCATTTAGGAACATATGGTACAGGAAGCCCAATTAATGGACTAAACAAAATTTATTTATTTCTAAATTAATTCATAGTATTCTTACTCAGTCATTAGTTATTTAAAATTTATTTAACTTTATGCCAGCTTCAGCTGAATAGTGTATTGCATCATAAAAGAAATATTTTGAATACTTTGAATTTGAACGTATCGATGTCAAGAAGAGTAGTATACCGCGAAACAAGGAACATGTCTTCAAAATATGTTGTATATAGCAAGCAATACTAAAAGACTTGTTTACTTCTTCCGACTCAAGTCACGTCTTCCGACTCTTGTAAACAGCACTTCCAATACAGAGCTTTCTTTCTGTTTTTCCTTTTACCAACAAAGCCAGTTGATACTGGTATTCCTTCTCTCATTCTCTCTCTCTCTTTCTCTTCCTCCCTCTTTCTCTCTTACTCAATGTCCCGCTCTATATGAATTGACCAAGTGTCACTCTCGTTCTGGTTTTCCCGACTGTCATTCACGAATGCCACACTGTCACTTTAAAAGAGTGTTTTATGCGAAGGATATCTCAAGCGTATTCATAAGTAATAGCAATATCAAAGACTCTAACCTGCACATGCTCCCTAATCATATTATGAATGGCTGCTTACACGAAAAACAGGCGAAACATCGCGTCCTTATTTCTTTCAGGTACGTGAAAATCACTACGTTGCATGTAGAAAAGGTTAATCCTAGCTACATGAATTTTTCGTGCGTCACATTTACAGCTTGCAGGCGGGCGTTGTCATATAGTTAAATTGGTTCCACCTTATAATAGAGATAGCCATGTATTTTCTTATAGGCGTATGAATAAAACTCGCATTCTACAAGGGTTGGTTGGTTGGTTGTTTGGATTTTATGGCATATCAAACTTGGTAGGTTATTTAACGCCAAATCCATTTTTATACAAATAATCAGTTCTATTTCAAACAATTCAGTCTAGCATGAGTACATAGTTTAATTGTCAAAAACATTTCTATTTCAAGCTATTCAGTTTACTCTAATAGTTCTAAATCAAACAATTCAGTTTAGTATAAGTATAGTTTTTGTCCACTCACAGTTAAATGTCAAAACATTTTATTTTGAGCAATTCAGTTTAGCATAAGTACGTAGTTTAAATGTAAAAACAGTTTTATTGCAAGTAATTCAATTTAGCATTAGAACGTAGTTTAGTTCTATTTGACCCATAGATAGGACCCAATCAGGTGATACCACTCCGGGCCAGAGTGGACATGGGAGCGATGGCAATAAAGGGGTACTCCGCATTCCCCAAAGCTCCAGCATTACTGGAATCTCACCATCAGATTGTTTAGTGTTTGATCCTGAACAGTCGTGTAGAAGTGTAGTCAGTGTATTCTACCGCCCCAGCTGAATGGACAATCGTATTCCATGCGTTGAATTTCTGCATACGGATGTATTTTTTACAAAACTAAAACTGCACATTCTTCTCTCTTTGTGTCAGTCTAACTTTAATGGAAATAACAATAAAAATGGAAATAGTTAGCTAGCTTGTCTTGCAAATGACTTACTATTACTTAATGAGTTCGAGCCATTTTAGGTGCTTAGATTCAAATGTCGAAGGTCGGTAGTTACAAAGCCATTATATATACATTGTTGGTTTAAGGTTTTAAATCAAAATACAAAGAAATAGTAGTTAACATTTCTCTTTTAGTTTACAGGGCGTGGAACCAAAATTAGGAATATTCTAGTATAATAATAAACGACACTTATAAAGTAAGATTAATTCTAATTCTGAAAAATAAACAATAAAATAAGAAGATAGACACAAATCAGTAAATTTACTCAATATGTCTGCCAAATTTTTTCACTTATTGTATTAACACGCCTTCGAAACTATTTGTATGCCTTCAAAATAAATTCTTCAGACATTTTATTCCATTCCTTCTTAATAGCAGTCTTAAGTGAACCAATATTTCAATGGCAAGTTGCATTTGTTTTTTTCTAAAATGCTCCATATAGTGTAATCAAGAGAGTTAAGGTCTGGGCTTAAATCTCGTGTAATTGCTCTCACAGTTTTCTCGTAAATTTTCAATTCCTTAGCGTGCTTTCTAAATGACGTTGTGGGGTCCTTTTTAAATGCCGTTGCGAAAGCAGGTAAAAAGCCTTTTCGTTTTTTTCTTTAATTCTCCACATCCACTTTTCCTTAAAAAGCTCTTTTTCTGTAAAAAAAAAAAAATGCTTTGTATACGAGTAGACAAAAATTGCTCTGTATACGGGTAGACAAAGAAACTCTAGCTTGGTTTCGGCGTTAAGTGAATCATAGATTTCTTTTCATTTCTTTTCTTGCCCACTCATATTGAGCTGGATTTCTATTTAAAAACACTGCTTAAATAATAGAGAAAATTATGGAAATTTAGATTTATCGCGTTTTTTTCAAAAATTGGACTAATGAGACTAAAAAAATCGTTCTAAAAATTATTCCATTTTATGTGCGTAGGTATTTTGTAAGGTCATCGTAGAGTAGGAGGTCGCAACCACATTATATCAGCCACAACGCTGGTTTTGAAATGTGTGTCGACCAAATATGATTCGAGAGCTCAGACTTCCCCATAGTCGAATCATGAAGACATAGGTTTATACCTTTCCTCAGCGTATTAGAGCAAAATGTAATGCAAACTACTTCATTCAGGATTTGAATTCGGCTTACAGATAACCATTACGCTGTTGGGTTGGGTAAGGTCAGCAGTATTAGTCGAGGTCGGATTAGCGTTGGTGGTGCGTACGGTGTGGTGTTCACTTGGTAACTGGACTCTGAGCATGCAAGTATCACGACTACTATTGGTCTCCGCTTATGTATCTTCTGTATGTGTGCTGTATTGTTATACTTGCATAGCACGGATGTGTGCTTGCAAATATGCATATTCATAAGCCGTCGTTATTACTTCATCGAAATGCTCCCAATAATGCTGTTCCACTACCATATATACGCAATCCGCATAATAGAACAGGAATGATGATTATATTTCTATAACTAAAATAAATATACGTATATGAAGTTATATATTTATACAAATATAGGGTGTCCCTAAGGCGCCTTTGGTGGTGTAATGGTTAGCAAGCTCGACTAGCAAACCTACACGAATGAGTTCGAGTCTCATTGGGTGCCTCTTTCATATGGCCTTGTGCCACATCTAAGCAAAAAGCTTTGTAAATTACAAATATAGGGTGTCCCATAAGATTCATACATTGGAAAAAGAAATAATAAGTTATATGTCGTGTGTAATGTTTGTTCCTTGTTTTCTTTCAAATTCGACTGAAACCACGTGACTATTTCCTGTGCCGGTCCTTAGTATGATTTAACTTCGTTTCTCTTTATTCAAATGTATTTTTTATGTTATCTGAAATATTAAAAAAATGGGAAAACATATATATATATATATATCATCATCATAATCATCAAGTCGCACGGTCAGTACGAAATTCCCTGACTCTCTCTCTCATCATCTATCCCTCTCATTCATCGCTCCAAGCAGGTCTTCTTGGCAGCATCTTGTGTTCGCATAGAGCTGATGTAAGTCTTTGGTTGTTGGCCAACACTGGCACACCCATGTGCAAGAATCCATAAGCGAACGTCGCTTATGAGTTTGTCCTTGCTTCTCCAGCAGTTCCCCACATGTCATTTGTTTTACTTGGATAGTTTGTTTGGTTTAGTTTGGTTTGGTTTCTTTGTTTAATGGCATATCAACCTTTGTAGATTATTTAATGCCAAAGCCATTCTCCTAGAAGAACACTCGTGGTACTATTTAACCCATAGCTGGGAGGATAAGGGGGTTCATACCTTTCCCAAGGGTATTTGCCCGAAAATGAACGTAATAGCGCGACTGGAGTACGAACTCGCTTACTGCGATTCCACAGCCCATCGCTTTAACCATTACACGACGAGGACACCCCCGGATAGTTTGTGAGTTGATAGGTAAGTAGCCTTATGGCTGCTGTTTTAGGTGGTGCTTCTTCCAGGATTTGTTCAAGACAACGCAGAGCATTCTTGTGTAGTTACCATCTAGCTGTTTTGCCATATATTTTTTAGCGTCTCTGTGGTGCATCCATAGAGTCGTATCGATACAGCTACAGCTCGGTAGAAATCGCGTTTTGTACCTATAAATATAATGTACTGTTGGTATAGCATATCCATTTGTCTAAAGAATGTTGTCTGATCAATGTATCTTTGGCATATATATATATATATATATATATATATATATATATATATATATATATAGCACTTGTTTTAATGTGCTTTGTTTAGGTTTGAACAGAAAGTGCTTCGAAGTAACTGTGACTTGACCGGCTTGTTTATTTATGTGAATTTTTCACAGTGTTATTTTTAGTGGACGGCCTTTCAAATCAGCAGTTACTTATTGTCGGTTTTATCTGTTTGCATAGATGTTGATGGTTGATGAATTTTTATTATTTAAAGGTCGGGTGATTAATTTTCATATCAAATCCAAATGCCACATATGTTTTCAGTCTTTTTATCCATTTGTCTAATTTTTTTCAATTATTGATTCCATGTTAGTATATTTTTCAATTCTTTCTCTCTTGATTTTGCATATCTGTTGAAATCATGATCATTTGCGAGGAAGCAGTGTTTGACTAATATATAATTGTTCTGATCCATTGATTTGGCCCTGTATTTGTAGTAATTTAGTTTAAAATAAAACAGCCATTTTGATTTTCCAACATATTGTTTTTGGCAGTGTGTATTCCAGTAAATAAATTACATTTTTAGTTCCGCAATTTGAATTATGGTAAATTTTGAAAGTCTTTTTGGTTGTGAAACTAGTGAATAAGTTGATTGATTTGAGGTGTTTGCAGCATATGTTGTTCTTGATATTGCATGGTTGACAAAATTTAGTGGATTTTATTGTAGGTTACCTATGGATTACTTGATGGTTTAGTATGTATTTCCCTGTCATTTCCCTAAGGTTATTTGGTCGACGATGCGTTAGAGTGCCTGGTTCTTGAAAAACATCTTTTAAGTTGGAGTTTACTTTAAAAATGTTCCATTTCTTGATTAATAAACTATAGAAAAATTATATATATAAATATATATATAATGGATAATAACTATCTCATGTTAAAATCTATCATTTATATAAGAAGTGTATATATATATATATATATATACATATTTACCAACCCCTCCGTTCGGGCAGGATATGACACAAGGTCAATTTCTAAGCGGAGTTTAATAGGTTTCAATTCAGAGTTTTCCTTCTCCTAGACTAGTTACGTCACCAAGGTTGAAGAACCCTGTCTGCCCTACTATTTACCCATAGCTGGAGGGAGAAGAATTGGATTCATACCTTTCTCAAGGGTATTAGTGCTATGTGAAATGCAATCAGTCTCGTCCAAGATTTGAACTCGAGTCGCCGAGTCCATTTCCTATTACACCATAGGCACCTCCTAATATATATATATATATATATATATATATATATATTTATATATATATATATATATATATATATATATATTAGTTTCTTTGTTTTTTGGCATATCAACCTTTGTGGGTTATTTACTGCTAAAGCTGTCCTTGTTGACGAAAAGTAGTGGAACTATTTAACCCATTGCTGGGGGATAAGAGGGTTCATACCTTTCCTAAGAGTATTAGCCTATATGGTATATCGGGGGAGAAAGTGACTTTATTACGAAAGGGTGGGAAATTGGTTGTGGGAGACAGAGGGTCGGATAAACAGGGAACCGCTAAGATACGATATCTTCAGATTTACACCCGGTGGAGATAAATCTCCAGAGAGCCCTGCTTCTTTGTGTTTCTTTCATGGGAAACTGATACAGGCCGTCTCTTCCCCGGGAAGCACCCAAGACGGTTAACTGATTATTGCTTACAACTGACTCTGCTGACTGCTATCTGACTGCTCTCTCCGTTGGCTGACCGCCGACTCCTCGGGGTTGAAAACTTCCGTCGTTATATATTTTTCAGACGCCTATGCATTCTTCCTACGAAATTCACGAAGCTTTTCCGTTGTCATTTGTTTACCTTAAGAGACAGCTGCACATTTTGCTTTGAAATCACAAACTATCTGGCCTATCAAAGTTCAGTATGCAACATCTGAAAGTTATCGTAATTGGGCGATAGGAGTTTGAACTAGTTTATTACGGTGTTGCAGTCCAGTACATATTCAAGTTTGGAGATTATCGACATAGAATCAACGGTTCTTGGTAACCATCAGTTTCTCGCCTTTGCGTTGATCAGGCCAAGAGTCTTTAGTTTATTGTTGACGAATTTTTAAATGTTGCATGCTGGGTGTAGGGAGACTGGTTTAGTTGGTGGGTGATTCCAAGAAGAGTTTGCTTAACTTAAGTGGCTCTAGCATATTACTCTTGTGATATGTTTATTCATCTACTCTTTTTTGTTTGGTTAACAGCTTTCATTACAATGATATTAATGCTATTCTTATCATTTTTTAATCTCCAAAAGATGCCTATTTTCTTAGCTTTATCAATTCATTATTTATTCACTTATCTCAGTAAAGTATATTGAGCACTCTTTCTGTATAAATATAGCAATTTCTATTATCAATATATATATATATATATAGTTATCCAAGGCATTTGATTCCATAGAAATATATATATATATATATATATATATATATATATATAGGAGAAAGATAGCACAGAAACTACCATCATATGGTCTCCCCAAAGAAATTCCAACCGCTATGATGATGCTTTACAAAAACACCAAAGCAATGGTTCACTCACCCTACATCATTCTAGGTCTTGCAAGAAAATTCATTAATACAACATGTTTGGAATCTGTCTAAAATTACGTACGACGAACGTCAAAAGATCTAATAAAAGAAAATGGTTCCCCATTAAAAAAGAGAAGACGATATCCTGCAAACACTATCACAGACGCTTATTACACAGATGATCTAGCACTTCTCTCAAATAAACCTGCCTATGCCAAAATCCCAGCTGCATAAACAGAAGCAAGCAGCGGAAGGCATTTGGCTTCTACGTGAATGCAAATTAAACAGAGTATATGTGTTTTATAGAAAAACGAGCCATTTGCACTTCAAGAGGTAAGCTTCTGAAATTAATAGAACAGTTTACATACCTTGGTATCAATATCTCATCTACTGAAAGCGATTTCTTAGGACACATAGAGAAGGTGTGAACTATAATTGACAGGTGATCGATTGTATGGAAATCTGATCACTGATAAAATAAAACGGGATCTTTTCCAAGTTGTGGCTGTGTCAGTACTACTGGGTGAATGCACCACATAGACGCTAACGAAACCCAGGAAGAAAAAGCTCGATTCGAACAACACTAGAATGCTGCATGCTGCTTTTAACAAATTCTGGAAGCAGCACCCGAGAAAACAGCAACTGTACGGCCACTTACCTTCTATCTCATCCAAGTAAGACGAACATGACATGCTGGGCTCTGCTGGGTAAGTAAGAACGAACTCATAAGCGACGTTCATCTACGTGTAACATAGCCATACATGAATATGTGAAATGCACATAGAATGTTCATAACATATATACATAGAAAATAGGAATCCTGAAACACGAAAAACACTTACGCCTTCTTAGTTCAGGTACGAAACTTTTTATTACCTTCGAGTTAAAAGGTTTTTCGACGTAAGGAGAGAGATACCATCTTTCTATGCTGACTTTTCCATCTGCCCCAAACCACGTGTGGCACCCGCCATAAGGCCACTGGCCTGGCTTCGGCGAGCAAGCAAAAGTCAACCTTCTTCTTCCCAGGCAAAACTCAACTGATTTTTTTCACCCCCCCCCCAAATCCTCCGTGCACGCTTCCGGTGCATGACGTCATTCACATCCCCCGGTCACAATTTTCTATCTGAGATTTTTATTTTGACATATCTGAATGACACATCCTACCCGCGTGCGTGTGAACACCTGCGCTCATGTTGCACCTAACTAACCCATTCGCTAAGCGAAAGGTTCTCAGCCTAACTAAACCGAAAGGCAAGATATATAAAACTAAATCCCTCAAGCATTATATTACATACGGACTCTTACACTTGGACACACCAATGATGAGCATCAAGCAAAGGACTAACGTACATCAGCTCTATACTGAAACTGGATTTAGTCTTGAAGACCTGTTAGAAGCGAGGGATGACGGGAGATAGATGGCGTGAGAGTCAAGCAATTCCGTGCCCTCAGCACGTTTTGATATATATATATATAATGGATTCTCCCATCGATCTCGACATATTAGGTCCCATCTGTTTGGTTAAAGATATGAATTGTTGGACAATCTACGCAGAGGATTTATTCATTGTGGTCAATGTAAAATATCAGCCACACTTCTTGAATAAGCTGATAACAGAAGAATGGTATACCAGTGTGTCACAGATTCTCTTGAACAACACGCACCAGGTTT
The DNA here is from genome assembly GCA_963585895.1 of Sepioteuthis lessoniana. Lineage (NCBI taxonomy): Eukaryota > Metazoa > Mollusca > Cephalopoda > Myopsida > Loliginidae > Sepioteuthis > Sepioteuthis lessoniana. Next base: position 34,007,786 of record OY757913.1, read on the forward strand.
TGAATTCAGAGTTTTTTCCTTCTCCTAGACTGGTTACCCCACCAAATCTAGCGAACCCAATCTATCC
>OY757913.1:34010352-34120352 GCA_963585895.1 Sepioteuthis lessoniana
AAGAAGGTTCTTACTTTTCCGAAAGTTGTCGCGCGACTGGGCTCGAACTCGCTTACTTGGAGACCGCCGTCCAGCATTTTAGTCATTACGCCACGAGGAACCCCCAAGAGCGTTGGGCAAGAGAACCAACTTCTACTGCAATTAACAAGACCCACAGGTAAACGATTTTTTGAAAAATAGAATTATGTTTCTTTGGAAAAAAACATTTTTTCTATCCTTCTAAAATCTTATTTCGAATCAATCGGTAGTGGTCATTGCTTTTAATTATGAGCTTTTATACTTGTAAAATAATACCAATCCCCACATTCTCAAAATTCTTAATCGATTCTGTGTTTGTCAAATATCAATGGGCAGAACTTTCCCTGAGATGATGTTAATAACGGTTACAAAATATCCGAAGGTATATAATTATGATGACTACTTAGAGAAGGTTTTATTATATTTAAAGTATACAGATATTTGTTTGCATAATATATGTTTAATTCATATAATTTGATATATATAGGTATTATAAAAAATCTATATATTAGAAAATATTTACGGATTTTCATTTTTGTTGATGGTTACTTTTTTTGTTTATTTGAACAATAAAAATGTACTCATGCCTAAAACACTGAAGATCACTGACGAGTTGAATTTTATTCATTTAGATGCATAATCTCAGATTAAAACGAAAATTAAATGAATGTACAGAAAGATAGAAAGTAAAGACATCCATTTTACAGAAAGAGAGATAATTTTGTTTCCTTATGAAAAGTGAACGACACGACAAAAGAAGATTTACAGAGAAGGTGAATAACTCACAAATTGATGTAAAATAATTATTATATAATGTGTGAGGAATTTTTAAAAATAATCTATCATTATGTTATTTTTAGGCTTTTATTTACAGCATATAAATCGTATTCCGTTCTCTCTCTCTTTCTCTCTCTCTCTTCCATTCTTTCTCTCTATCGCTCTCGCACACACATAAACACGTATATATATATCGTGACGTAATGTAGATGATTTTTTAATCAATGGGATGCAAGCACTACAATACCGATGGAAGAAGTGTGTGGATCACAATTGGAACTATGTTTAAACATGAACCTGATTTGATTGAATTACGGTTAAATATCTTGGTCTGCCTATGAATTTTTCAGCCGATCATTGGAAATATATTTTCGTAATCTCTCCCTGTATATATATATGTTACATAGACACGTAACTTATATATATATATATATATATATATATATATATGTATATATATATATATATATATATATATATATGTATGTATACTTTTCGTTATATATATATATATATATATATTCTCTCTCACTCTCTCTATATATATCTATAAATATATATATATATAGAGAGAGAGAGGGGATTGGGTATATATATATATATATATATATATATATATATATATAGTCATCCACAGACAGACTGTTTCGTTGTATGACAACTCTTCAGTGTGGCTCGACCCGTGGGATGCTTCAAGCTGGGATCGAAAACCGCCCAACTTTACGTTGGTAAGTATACATACCCCTCAGCAACAGACGACATACGTCAATTCTGGAATGATAAGGCATTACCCAGTAGCTTTCGTTTGTTTACATTTTGCCTTACCGGATACCAGAGTGCTCAATTCATTAGAAGAGCTTTTGCATTACGCGAGTGGTAGCCGTTAATTCCTTTGCCCGAGTGTTCAAGCCACAGGGCGGGGAACGTATATATTGTCATCCACAGACTGACTATTCCGTAATATATATATATATATATATATATATATATATATATATATATATATATATATATAATGAATACCATCGTCATGCTGATGGCACGGATTCTCTTGACTCTCACCATCCATACCAATCAGTGATCGCTCTTGGTAAGACTTCTACACTGGACCCAATGTCCGAACAGAGTTACTGGATATAATTCTAAGCTGGTCGACTAGCACTGGAGTGTCCGTGTGTAAGAATACACAGGAGAACGTCGCTTATGAGTTTATTCCTGTCCCTCTAGTATAGGCCAGAAGGACTCGTTCATATTCAGAGGTCTGTAAAATGGGAGGTAAACGACAGTACAGCAGCTGTCTTGTGGGGTGTTGCTTCCAGAATTAGTTCAAAACAGCATGTAGAATTCTTGTGTAGTCTCCATCAAGCTTTTACACTAAGTTCATCGTTAAATATCAGATGGTGCTGCTAAACACTAGTTCAAACCAAGCTACAACTTTAAAAATTAATGTTTTATTTTATCAGACATCGATTATATATATATATATATATATATATATATATATATATATATATATATATATATATATATATATTGCGTATGTGTGTGTGTCTTTGTGTCTCTGTGTATTGGAAACAGCAACTGGGAAGAAAACTAGGGAGAGAAATTAATAGAAAGAAAATGAATCGGTATGCAGTTAATAAACAAATAAAAATGTGTAAATGATGAGAGGAACCAACAAATACGTCATTTGATATCCAATTTATTTTTTAGATTTATTCTCTCAGGTATTGAACGTTTCAGTATACATTGTTGCCCACAAGTCACTCAGTGACTGTAGATTTTTCGTTAAATTCCTGGTGGTGCTGCCATACACAAAGATTGACACAACTACAGCTTGGGAGAATTCATATTTTATTACAGCGATTGAATTATATATATATATATATATATATATATATATATATATATATATATATATTAATTTATATATATAAACCAGCAACTTAATAAATATATAATATATATTTAGCTCAACTAGCAACTTTTATACTTATATTCATAATGTATAAACAGAAGTTGAGAGAGTACATACATACATACATATATATGCAACTTATATATGTAATTATATATATATATATTCATGTAACTTATATATTATATATGTATTTGCATATAAAACCAGCTACTAAATAAGTATATATATATATATATATATATATATATATATATATGTGTGTGTGTGTGTGTGTGTGTGTGAAACCTGCTAATAAATAAGTATATAATATATACATATTTCACCAGGCATCGGTTATACTCACATTTGTAATATATAAATAAACAGAATATTAGAAATATATATACATATATACAAAAGATGAAATTATAATAAAATGAGATGAAATCAAAACCTAAGAGAATATAAAACAAAATCTAATTGAAAACATGAAAAATTTCTTAACAATTTACAGAGAGGGCAAGAGCCAATTAAGACTTCTGTGCTGTGGTTATTTGTAAATTTCAGATTCTCTAAGGGACTTGTTTTACCTGCCTTGATCTGTTGCCATGAGGAGTGACAGGGCTGCAAGGACAAATGTCATAAAAAAAAAAGAAAAGAAAGAAAAAGAATAGAGTTAAAGAAACTATAAAATCTCCCGTTGTCCTAAAAGTAGGAACAATAACGAGAAGAGTAGCCTTAATAATGAGTTATAGAAAAATCTTTTTTAGCGTTGTCAATTTTATTTTGCTGGTCTTTCCATGTATGAAAAAATCCAAAACAAAATCATTTCCAAATTACGCCATTTTGAAATAAAATGATAATCTTGGAACTGCGCCACGCATTGAATTGAAATGTAAATATTGAAAGCAGAGAGAGAGAGAGAGAGAGAGAGAGAGAGAGAGAGAGAGAGAGAGAGAGAGAGAGAGAGAGAGAGAGAGAGAGAGATTATAAAAAGTTGAAAAAGTCCAAAGTCTAAGAAGACAGGCAGAAGAAACATTATACACACACACACACACACACACACACACACACACACACACACACACACACACACACACGTATATATATATATATATAATATGATAAGTATAGAAACAAGAAAGAAAACATGACAGTGAAGCGCGGCGAATAAGGCTAAAAAATGAAACGTACTGTAACTTAAGAGAATAAATAAAAAGATAATGGTATAATCGAAAATGGAGATGTTTAAAACTGTATCATGGATTTACTATTCGCGATTATATATATATATATATATATATATATATATATATATATAACCAACCAACCAACACACATATTTCTTGTACTGCGCCATGGTTAAATGAGTCGTAAAATGGGAACATGGTTTTAATATTTGAGGTAGTTATTTGTCCAAGCCCTGTGCAGAACAGGTGATATATATATATATATATATATATATATATATATATATATATATATATATATACTATCACTATACACATATATATATCTATAAAAGTTTGATCATTATATGTATAGCTATTTTCACTATATGCATTCATACACATACACACACACACATGTATATATATAGATATTGTTACCATATATATATATATATATAAATACTTACAGCATATCATCATATATGAAAGTAAAGTTGGCGACCGATGTCAAGGGTGAGCCGAAGCCTCCCTTTTCAATAGCTACTACAACAAAATGTTGGGAAGGCGCTAATACTTATCGTGGATTGCTTCAATTTACCCTTGATCTCTACTTTATAATACTGAGTGTTAAGCATGGAGGCATCAAGTACCATTTTTTGAGTGTTTGGAATGACGATCTGAGATTGAACCCGGTCTCCCGATGAACACTCAACCCAATAGGCCAACGGACCGGTTCAATATATTTTGTTATGAGTACAGTGTAGGGGCCAAGAGCACCACCCAGAACAACAGCCCTCAGCCACAAAATAATAATCACTAAGAGGCATGAGTTTCTTTCCTGGTTGAAGGACCACCCCCGCCACACAGCTCAATGAGCCATCAACAGAGAAAAAACAAGCGGTTGACTTCAATGAACAAAGGCCAACCAAATCTTGGATATATATATATATATATATATATATATATATATGTGTGTGTGTGTGTGTGTGTGTGTTTGTGTGTGTGTGCTGGTATTATTATCATACATATATTGTTATTATAAACACACACACACACACACACACACACACACACACACACACACACACACATATATATATATATATAAATTTATAAAAATCTGCATCCTGTCCTTCTTGGAGAAAGGTAACTTCAGAATTATTTGATGTTTAAAACTGTATTATGGATTTACTATTCGTGTCACAACTCTTGCTGCTTTAGCTACTAAAGCTTATAATGCTTTTCTTACAAATCGTATCCGATCTGAAGTTGAGAAAATTCGTATGAAAAAGCAGAAAGTTTTTCCGTGAAATCGATCCATATCTTTACTCATTTTGACAATTCATCGAATAATCGAAGGAGTTCGTGTCAAAAAATCACGAGGCATTTGATTCCATACGCAGAGTCAAATATTGGTTGGCTTCTTCCAAGCTCGAACAATGTCTGTACTATTGTATGTCAGCAAAACCTCAACATAAACATTTCATAATTAATTGGTTCTCTAGTACTTTCTTCTCGATCTTGGGTCATCATCAGGGAGTGGATATATTGCAAAAGCGATGTAACCTATGCATGTACATTACTACTTTGTAAGAATTGATCTTTCATTGTTTATACTTATATTTATACAAAGTAGTAATATACATTCAAACGTTGCATAGCTTTTGTAATATACACCACCCTGATGATGGTCCAAGATCGGGAAAAAAGTACTAAAGAACTAATTAATTATGGAACGTTTATTAACCGATTCTCGAGCTCAGTGTTCCTATGGTAGAGCAGGTCTAGAATTTAAAATATCCAAATTATCTACTTTAAAGTTCGTTACTTAATATTCAGGTGGATCGCATGGTCATCAGACGAAAATATTTCTGGATATAATAAATACATAATAAGGATATTTCAGGTTTTATATATATATATATATATATATATATATATATGTGTGTGTGTGTGTGTGCGTGTGTGTGTATGTGTGTATGTTTGTGTGTTTGTTTTTCTCTGCCTTGCACAAGGTTAGATGTAAGAAACATTTAGTATTATTAGAAGTAGTAGCGATAATTGAATATCGCACTAGCTTAGGAAAGCAGAGGAAATTCGTATTCCCATTAAAGTTATTTGGGGAATCTGGAGAGTCGTAGGTTTTTTTGTCCTCCCTCTCCTCACTTTTGCTTTTGTTATCCCATTTTATATTATATAGTTTTAGTGAAATTTTACCGGTTTTCATTATCGAAAAAGTACCGATCGAAAAGGCCCTTTAGTTTCGTTGTTTTCTTCTTTTTGCTTTTTGTTTTAGTCGTATTTTAGTCGTCTTTTATTAAAGTATAATTCCCTTCTTTAAATTAATTATTAATATATCATCATCATCATGTCGTGCCGCTAGCACGGATATCCCAGACCCTCTCTCGCCACTTCTCCCTATCGTTCATCGCCGCTGGCAGGTCTTCAGGGCTACATCCCGTATCCTCTCATAGGTGCTGTATGTATGTTCGAGCTGATCGTCCTGCTTTTGCTCGGCCATATGTGGGCGTCTATAGGAGTACATCACTGATGAGCTCGCCCCTGCTTCTCCAGCAGTGTCCTGCATGTCTGGTTCGTCTAACTTGGATAGTTTTCATGATGGGAGGCAGGTGGCCGTATAGTTGGGTCTTTGTGGGGTGTTGCCGCCAGGACTTGTTCAATATTGCTTGCAACATTCTTGTGTCATTACCGTCGAGCTTCTTCTAACAGCCATTTTGTTTGCGTCCATGTGGTGCATCTATACAGCAGTATCGACACGACTGCTGCCTGGAAGAAACTGCGTTTCATTTTATCGATAGCCGTCCATGCCTTCGTTAGCCGCGTGTCGATGTCTTTTTCGGCTGATGAGACACTGCTTTCTAGGGAGGTGAATCTGTCCACCAGTTTCAGAGAGGTTCCCTCTAGTGTGGAGTTGTCACCTGTTTGATTAAAGCACATATATTAAGTTTTGTGTGCATTGACATGGAGGGCAATACCTGCAGCGGCTCGTTCCAAACTATGCAGTAGTGTTTCGGCTTGGTTGGGTGTATTTGCCAGTATCGCTATGTCATCGGCGTAGTCGGCGTCGGTAATTGTTTTTGCGGGGTACCTTCTGCTTCTTTTCTTTGTCAGCTCGAAGCCGTTTTCTCTGATTTTATCAATCAATGTTCTAAGCACGTAGTATAGACAGATGATAAAGAGGTATGGCGCTAGCGTGTCCCCTTGTAGTACTCCTGCTACAATGTTGAAGTATTCTGTGTCTCCATCCGGTGAACGTACTTTCATTTTGGTGTTTCTATAGAGAATCGTTATTGCTGCTACGGTTTCTTTTGGTATGCCGTATGCTAGTAGGATTTGTTCCATCTTCCCTCTGTGTATGGAATCGAAGGCCTTGGTAAAGTCGACAAATACTTATGACACCTGTTGGTTTTTTGCCCGTACACCTTCAAGGATTCTACGGATGGTGAATATTTGTGAGGTCATGGATCTATTTCTTCGGAAGCCATTTTGGTTTTTCGTAAGGATGTTGTCGATTTTGGATTCTATGCGGTTTCGAAGTCGGGCATTGTAAATTTTGGCTGCTATGGATGTAAGTGTTATACCTCGGTAGTTCTTTTTAAGGAAGGGGAGGATGCATCCCTTCATCCATCTGTCTATCGGATTTTAATTAATATATACTGTACAGAAAATTCATATATATATATATATATATATATATATATATATATATATATATATATGTCCGCAAATGAATTTCATTGTGGTACTTAAGAGTTTTATTTTATGTAGGTATGCTTAACGCGTATTTTAGACTTCATGGTTCTTTTCAAGAGACTAAAAGTGTGTTTGTTTTAACTGGGGTGTGATTCTTTTTAAATACACATTTATTTATTTACATATATTTTCCAATTAAAAAATATATAATTTGTGTGTTTCTGTGTGTTTACATTCGGTTGTTGTTTTTTCTTTTCGCTTTCTTAATTTTTGAATTGAATGTGTGTGACAACGTATTTATATGTTTTCGACGTACAACTGGTTATTGTTTTTTTCTTTTTTTTTCTCTCAGAATTTATGTGTATGTATATGTATATATATATATGCACACAAATTCTGGAGTAGGAATTTTGCGTCTTACTTTGTGTTAAAGCCCTTAGTAAAGACATATATCTATCTTGTCATAACACTTTTATATATATTGAGATGGGGGAATCTATTTTCCCCTCGAGGCCCAAAAGAAAACTCAGTATGTCTGTCAGTTGTTAAACATCATAGGGATTAGAGCTGTGTACCATTTTTTGATTGGTTCTCGTGGTACAATTGAATATAGACCAATCAAGAAAGTACACATAACTGAAAAAGCATTTTGTGCTTGTTAAGCGAGTATGTAAAGTCAAGGCCGTTAAAATGTGCCGGAAATAAGTCCAATTTGTTTACTTCTTGTTATATATGATAAAATAAGTTTAAAACTGAGAATTTATAATTTGTACATTAAATTCGCTTCAAGATTAAAAATTTGAATTTGGTTTTACAGTTTTACACCGAGACAGGAAAGGGTACGAGACAAGTTGGCTTAATTTAAAAATTTGTTCAATATCAACTATATATATATATATATATATCTATATATGAAGAAAAATCAAATTAAAACGCATATAATAACTTTTAGTTTCTAATATATATATATATATATATATATATATATATATATATATATATATGCATGCACATTTTTAATTTCTTCCTGTCTGTCTTTCTGGCTATTAAGCTGTCTCTCTTTCTCTTTCCCTTTCTCTCTCTCTTTCTCTCCCTCCCATCTCTCAAGATATAAATATATATATGTATATGATTTTTTGGATTTTCTTTTGGACCACTGATGCACAGATTAATCTAAATGACATCAGCCTTTATATATATATATATATATATATATATATATATATATATATATATAGAGAGAGAGAGAGAGAGAGAGAGAGAGAGAGAGAGAAAGAGCGAAGTCTTTTTTTAAAAATTTTTTATTAAAAATACAGGGAAAGTTATTTTTTTCAACAATTTTTATTGATATTTTATTGATATTATATATACATCTTGAAGGGTTTTTCAACTATGGTTCACGTTTATATAAAAAAACAAACAAACGTGTCTGCGATGGAAAGGGCTGGGAGATATATTCTTGGCAGTTTTTATATAAAATTGTGCTGGAATTAAGGAATCTTGAAAAAATTGACAAAAAAGATTGTTAAAAAGAATCTTGTTTGTAGTTTTTACCGAAGAACGCTTAATTACCCCCCCCCATATATATATATATATATATATATATATATATATATATATATATATATATATATATATATATATATAAGAAACTGTTGTAAGAAATGCATCCATGGTTTTTTGGACTATCTTTTGGACCGCGCACACTTCCTCACGATTACACACAGATTAAAGTTTTAATGATAAGTATTATCCTATATATATATATATATATATATATATATATATATATATATATATATATATATATATTAGCTACTATACATATATATATATAAATATGTATATATATATATATATATATATATATATATATATATATATTAGCTTATATACTACTTTATATATACTTAGTACTGATAATTTATCATGTATTTTAGAATTAATATCTAAGAAACGAAAATGAGTATTGATGACTCTGAAATCTTTGAAATTGACTAAAGAAAATAAAAAAAAAGTATTGAATGATAAATAAATGAACAAGGAAAATCTGGACCAAATTTATGTTAAATAACTATATAAATGAATGTCAGGTTTTTCTCAAGATAGATTAGAAAATATAAATAAAAAGGAAGTAGGTTCATATCCAGCGCAATTTGTGGCGAGATTAGGATATATCCGCTCCATCAGTTCATTGAAGATAGTCGACAATATATGTATATATATATATATATATAAAAGATATTCTTCAATTCCAGTAAGTCCGGAGTAGGGAATAATTCCAATCAGGACCAATTAAATATTCAAAAACAGAATATTAAATTTAAATAATCCTGGTAAAGAGCTCAATGTAAATAAAATCCATAGTGTAAATAATTTTCTCTTAAAAAAACCAACAATTGGTCACATTAAGATAATAAATTTATTTCCACCCTGTTAAAAGCATTGATATAAATCAATGCTCTAAAAAATTAACAGGACTTCTTTAGATCAAACAAGAAATGGATTAAGATAAATTTTTTCACATTTACAACCAGACTAAGACAAAACAAAAAAAACCGTACTTCTCCTATATAATAAAGGAAGCCTAAACCTACAAATAACAATAAGTATCAAATTATTATGGCGTGTAAAACAACATCCGGTTTCATCATACTTCGAATTTAACATTATTTATTATCATGATATATTATCATGGATTTATATATATTAAATACCCTTAGTAGAATCGTTGACCCTATACACATTGGATTATACTGAATTCTTAGGATCTAATATTGAAATTTCTTCTAATATTAAAATAGCTAATTTTCTAGATGTTACACTTAACCTCTCAGAAAACTCTTAAAGGCCAATCCTTAAAAAAACAAAATAATATCCCTCCTATATTAATGTAAATTCTTATCACCCAAGTTCTATATTCAAACTAGTCCCAAAAGCTGTTAATGCGAGAATAAGTAGATTATCATCAAATAAGAAAATTTTCAATGAAAGTACTAAAATGTATATTGAAACCCTCAAGAATAGTGGTTTTAAAGAAGAGTTTACTTATCTTGATCCAAAAAAGATTAAACCTCCTCCTCCTCCTCCTCATAATAATAATAATAATAATAATAATATTATTATTATTATTAATATGTATAAAGATAAAGAAACTACTGATAATTGTAATATTAAAGTAAATTGTCATAAAAATAGAAAAAGGAAAATTATGTGGTTCAACCCCACTTTTTGTAAACTTGTTAATATTAACATAAGAAAATATGTTTTAGAATTAATACATAAACACTTTAATCAGTATAAAATATTACATAAAATATTTAATAGGAAAACCTTAGAAAATAGTTATTCCTGTAAAAAAAATAATTAACACTCATAATATGGAAGTAATTAGAAAATATTAAGACCAACTTGATAATCACCTAATATCAACCAGAAGGCCAGACCTTACAATAATCAACGAAAAAAAGAGAACTTGCAAAAATCGCGGACAGAATAAAACTGAAAGAGTGTGAAAAGAAGGATAAGTACCTGAACCTTACGAGGGAATTGAAAAAAAAACAAACTATGAAACAGGAAGGTGACAATTATACCAATCGTGATTGGTGCTTTTGGTACAGTCACCAAAGGATGGTTAAAGGGACTGGAGGTTGGAGGACGAATGGAGTCCATCCAAACTACAGCATTATTAAGAAGGGCAGAATACTGAGAAGAGTCCTAGAGACTTGAGGAGACTTGCTGTCGCTCAAACTTTTATAAGTTAAGACTATCTCTATAGTTCTTGTAATAATGATAATAATGATAATAATAATAGTAGTAATGATTGTAAAACTAAAATTAATTGTCCTATGAATAGTATGTGCAATTAGAAAAACGTAGTGTATCCATATTTACCAACCCCTCCACTCGGGCAGGATATGACACAAGGTCAATTTTTAACAGGTTTGAATTCAAAGTTTTCCTTCTCCTAGCCTCACCAAGGCTGAAGAACCTAGTCTTCCCTACTATTTACTCATAGCTGGAGGGAGAATAATTGGATTCATACCTTTCCCAAGGGTATTAGTGCTATGTGAAATGCAATCCGTCTCGTCTAGGATTTGAACTCGTGTCACCGTGTCCATTTCCTACGACGATAACCATTACACCACGGGCACCTCTACAAAAAAACGTAGTGTATCAAGCTACTATTTTTCCAAAGGAAAATGTAAAAGATAAAAAAATGTATATTGGAATTTCGTCGGTTTGATGGAAATTAGGATATAATAATCATATTCATTCATTCTCTCATGAACGCTTGAGAAATCAAACAGCTTTATTCAAACATTTTCGGAAGTTGAAAAATATGGGTTTAACTCCATAAAATTTCAATGGAAAATATTCTACAACTCCTAGCTACTTTGATGGTAGATGCAATTTGTTTGTGAAAGAAAAGATACAAATTATGTTATACTTTGATCTTGGTAACCTATTAAATCAGAGATGTGATTTAATAGCTAGATGTGGGCATAGAAATAGATTTAGCCTATTTTCAAAAATAAGTGAATGAATAAATAAATAAATAAATAAATAAAAAGAAACGAATAACCATGATTTAATAAATTGGTAAATAAATTAGAATTTGGATTTAAATAAATGATTTTTACTCTATTATTGTAATTTGGGCGGGGGAGTACCATCATTAACATTAGTTTAAATTTTTTTAGTTCATTTTAATGATAAAAATTGATAAACTAAAACTGAAAAATTGATATACTAAAATTAGATTGTCTGAATTATTTTTGATAAATGTTTGAATTTTTGACATGTATTATTGTAACTGTAAATTTTGCCTCTGTTAAATTTGAAGTATGATGAAACCGGATGTCGTTTTATATGCCATAATATTTTGATACTTTTGTTATTTGTAGGTTTAGGCTTGCTTTATTACATAGGAGAAATAGGGTTTTCTTTTTTTTAGTCTGGTTGTAAACGAGAAAAAATATTTCAATCCATTTCTTGTTTGATCTGAAGAGGTCCTGTTAATCTTTTAGAGTATTGATTTATATCAATGCTTTTAAGAGGATGGAAATATATTTATTATCTTAATGTGACCGAATATTGGTTTTAAACCTTAATCTATCGTAAAGTTAGACGGGTTTCGATCCCGGCTTCGAGCGTCCTGCGGGTCTAGCCACACTGAAGAGTTCTGATAGAACGAAACAGTCTGTCTGTGGATGACAATATATATATATATATATATATATATATATATATATATATATATATATATATATATCAACGAAAAATGCATTACTGTTGTATGGTTATTATTTAGCTCGATAGAGTTACCCAATTTGTATTAAAACTTTATATAATTATTTTTCTTTTTTTAAAGCCTAGTTTTTTATTGCTGAGTTTTATAATAAAATGTCAACCTGAAACTTGTGCGTTGGTTATTTCCGTCTGTCTTAAGCCTAGATAATCAACAGAAAATACATAACACAGGTGGAACAAAATTGGCAACAATATGCGATTTTTTTTCTATACTTTACTGCTCACACACACACACACACACACACACACACACACACACACACACACACACACACACACACACACACACACATATATATATATATATATATATATAAATAATAGGTGGTTCAAAATATTAGTGGAAAATTAAAATGTTTGGCTGAGTATGCTCCTGGTTTCCTTCCAATTTATACAGAAAAGAATTTTGCCAATTTTTAGAAAGTCAAGTAATATTTATAGATATCCCTGTCCGCAAACGTGAAATTATAATAATTCATATCAAATATAATAGATATAATATAGATGGAGAAAATGGTATTATATTTTTAGCTAATAATCTTCATGTTAATTAGGTTATTGGCCCTTCATGCCACAATTATTTGGCATATTCTAACTTAACTAAATAATAATTTATATGTTCACTATTTTTAGTAATGTGCATAGATGATAAAATTATATTAACCTGATTAGAATTGGGTTAATTTCAAATTTAGCAAAACAACAACAAAAAACAACAACAAAAAAAACAAAAAAGTAACAAAAACAAAACCCAAAAAAAGCAAAACCAAAAAAAAAAATAGAATGGGGAATATCTTAGCATTAAAATCAAACAAAAAATTTATTTCAAATACTAAAAATAGAATATAAAGTTACTTTCACAGATAATTTATCTAAGCAGCATAGAAAAAAATGACACTGGAGTTGGACACACAACAAACAAGTTGTATAAAATTTTGAATGCTGATCCCTTTAGATAAACAGAAATAAGGGGGGTGCAAAATGAAAGGAAAATAGTATCTTCGGAAATTAACCCACCTCTCTCTCTATGTATATAACCACACACACACACACACACACACATATATATATATATATATATATATATATGTATGTATATATAGCGGTAAATTTTAATAATAACAGCACAGACACACAAATAGACGTATATAAACGTGTGTGTGTGTGTGTGCTATTATTATCAAAATTTAACACTAAAAGCGTTTTAAATCAATAAAGGCTTTACAGTGCTCTGTGCAAGAAAAAGCAGAGCAATATTACAATATTTTTCGAAATTGGAAAATATTACAAACAAGAAAAAAACCCACGTCTCAGGGGAACGAACATTCCCTGATGATCGACAAAGTGAAACTTTGAGTCATCTGTTTTTATCTTGTTTCATTATTATGCTATATATATATATGTGTGTGTGTGTGTGTGTGTGTATATATATATATATAATTTATATATATAAGTTGGACGACCGTAGTCGAGGGGAACCCAGAGGCTCCCTTTTCAATAGCAACTACAGTGAGATGTTGGGGAGGGCGCTACTCTTTTCCCTGGATTGCGCCACTTTACCCTAGATCCGTACCTTATAAGCAAGGAGGCATCAAGTACCATTTTTTGAGTATTTGGTATGACTCGATCTGGGATTGAACTTCGGTCTCCCAGACCAATTTGATTACTCTACCAACTATACCAATGCCAATTGGTCCGAAATCGGATTTGAATTCGTTACTTTAAGCTGATCATGACGTTTCTTTAGCACTTTCACCGCATATTTCAACCTTCATTCGAAATCCAAACTCCAAGAAAAGAAAAACCTCATTTTTTTCTCTTTTGAGTTTTACGGGTAAGCCCTGACAAAAATGTTTCATAATCAAGATTGTCGTGAGTGTGTAAAGACAGACGTGAACAACAAGAGAAAGCTTTATATTGTTCACATAACTGATACATGTGCAGTGCGATTTTATAGTTAGGTACTTAACTAAAGGATTCCCCAGAAAGGAAAGTAATCATAAAATAAGGGAGGTTCCTCGCGATTACTTAATACTGGGCGGTAGTAGAAAAAGCCTTTCTACCGCCGTGGACCGCAAGTTGTTTATCTATAAGAATTAATGTAAACAAAGACCGATGTTTCTTTTTGTTGAAGTTCCAAGATTTACTGATTCTCAACAGCCTTTCTGTCAGATATCCTCTTTTTCACCAACATAAATTCCCACGTTCTTCTCTCTTTTCTAAATTTCCCTCATTATTTTCTCGCTCTCTTCTCCTTTACACCCTTTCATCATTTCCTTTTCCTTCTCTTTATTTTCCTTTTGCCTTTTTTAACTTTTAAGTCTCTTACTTTTTTCTCTCATCATTCTCAATTATCATTTTTTTACAAGTCGAAGTCTCTGGGCAAAAAATACTTAAAACTTCGTCAGTTTTATTTCATAAATAAATAAATTGTTTCGCCAGGCCAAAAAAGGGGGGAATACAAAAAGAGAAAATGATATTATTAAACCATAAGCTCACCCTCGTTTTTGCTGAGCAAGGCCCACATCAAATTTATCCTGAACTTTATACCCAAGTTCAAAATTCTATCCGAGATCCTTCTATCACTACGCATGCGCAGTAGAGCATACAGTATTTTCCATGTAGCATTATTATTTACAACCTTGAACCTTTCTTTCTTTCTTTCTTTCTTTCTTTCTTTTAATACCTTCAGTTATATCGCTTTTAGCAGTATCTACTAATAAGATTAATAAAGCTCCCAACTTGTAATGGTTTGCAGGCAAGAATTGTAGACCATTGTAAGTGAGTTCGAATCTCATTGTGTGCCCCATATTTCCTTCCTTGTGCCGAAGTAATTTCTGCTGAGTAAATGTCTACTGCACCCTTACTTTTCTTTTAACATGTTTTTCCTTTGGAATTTTACACTTTCTTGTTTCTTCTTTTTAATACCTGCTTTCTTTTCATCTTTCTTTTTAATGATATCTTACTTTCTATTAGTAGGTCACATACATTTTTTAAAATTATATTTTCTTTCATTCTTTCTCTCTCTCTTTCTTTCTTTCTTTCTTTCTTTCTTTCTATAAACTCTTTTGTTCTCGTAAAATGTAAAGCTTTTCTCAAATTTTCTATTTTCTTTCTTATAAGTTCTTTAAATCTATCTTGATTTTTCAAATTAAGATACTAACTCATTTTCTCAAAAAATTATATTTTCTTTCTTTCTTTCTTTTTATTTTATCAACGGGTTATTTTTTCCATATTTTCCATATTTCTTCATCTTCACATTCATTTCCTTCCATATTGTTTTTAAAAATGGTTCCCCCCCACTCTCTCCAATTTCACATTTTGCCTTCTTCTCTTCTTTTTATAAAGACGTAGTTCTTTATTTTTTTTGCACCATAATTTTTTTATTACTTTCCTTCTTATCGCCATCTTTCTTTTGGTTCCCATACATTTGCTTGTCATTTTCCCAGTGTCGTCTGTTGTTTGCCTGTCCTTTATTTTCAATCTCCATGTCCGCCTGTCAGTTTTCATGTCCAACCCCAGTCCGTGTTTCAATTTGTACGCGCGCTTTTGCAGCCATCCCCATCTAACACTCCTGCGTCTCTTTCTTTGGTTAGCCATCTTGGATTTCGCCTTGAGGAATCCTAATATATTAAAGGAGAATGAAATGAACATAGGTGGTATCGATGGAATTCTATCTATTCATGCGATTCTGTGCAGAGAATACATACAATTCTGTAGATATCAAATATAATTCAAATGCATATATATATATATATATATATATATATATATATATATATATATATATATATATATATATATATATATATATATATATATATATATATATATATATATATATATATATATATATATATAAGCATAAATGTATGTGCACCTGTAAATTTCATTTGGCATTGTATGTTGGAAAATAATTATCAGTATGCAAAATATTACTTGTGAGTTCGATCTCTATTGGGAGCTTCAATTTTGTAACCTTTTTCAAAAATTTTGTAAATACTGTATATAGTCATATGTAAGTCGATCTCTTATCTGGGTCGTTTTTTGATTTATAGTCACCATATCATTAATCATTTGGATTAAGTCACATTTTTTCAATTACGTTTAATGTCAGTTTTACAAAATTATGTCTCATACATTTCTTTACTTAAAGAAGAAGAGGGAAAAAATAAGGGAGACATTGAATGAAAAAATGATATAAGCAGAAAGGAATAATTTACAAAAGAGAAAGTCAGTGAAAAGGAGGGAAAAGAAAAAGTACACCTATATGTATACTCATACAAGTTGATTTTAGGTGACAGTGTCCATGCTGTAGAAGTTGGTAATAAATAGTGACAAATAAAATTTCTTTTGATTTCTTAATGCTCCATGAGAAATGATAAAATCCTTATATCTTTGTGTGAGAAGTAAATACTCTATCAATTTCTCTGTCTATTCCGTCTTTCCGTATTTCTCACAATACATTTTGAAAAAATTGATTTAATTTGCACGTGCAGAATGGGACACAAATTCAATTTTTAAGCGAGTTTCAATTCAGAGTTTTCCTTCTCCTTGACTCGTTGCCAAACGAAAGCTAAAAGACCCAGTCTGCCCAACTATTTATCTATAGCTGGAGAGAAAAGAGATGGATTCATGATTTTCCGAAGAGTATTTGCGCAAAATGAAACGCCCACTGTCACGTCCAGGATTTGAATTCGTATCCCCGATTCCATTTTCAAACGACGATAACCGTTACACTAATTTCTGTGTTTATAACAATTACTGCTTTGATTAACATCATCAGTTAAAAACTATATTCCTGATATTTTCAGGGAAAACTGGTAACATTCATGCAATACTCCCTGACACACACACACACAAACACACACACACACACACGCACTTTTTTATACGCATTTACCCAACCTCTCCGCTCGGTCAGGATTCGACACAAGGTCAATTTTTAAGCGGAGTTTATCAGGTTTGAATTCAGAATTTTTCGTTATCCTATACTGGTTACCTAACCAAGGTTAAAGAAGCTAGTCTACCCGACTATTTACCCATAGCTGGAGGGAGAATAATTAGGTTCATAATTTTCCTAAGGGTATTAGTACTAAGTGAAATTCAACGAGCCTAGTCCAGGATTTGAACTCGTGTAACCGTGTCCATTTACAACGACATAATTTTTTGTGAACCATTTTTTTAAATGGCATGAGTGTACTTATTTAGGGGTGATACTGTAGCTAAGTTTATTGAATCTTACTGAACGAGTGAAAGAGGGAATGAAATAGGAAGATATTAAATGAAAAATAATGTAAGCAGAAAGGAATAAGTAACAAAAAAAAAAAAAGAAAAAAAAAGAAAAAAAGAAAATACACAACGGAACGAAATCATTTTCGACTGAAGTGCGATTTAAAGATAACAAAAAAGGGGAAAGGAAAGGAATTCAAGGAAGAGTAAGTGAAAAGAGACGAGAACAGTCAAAGAAAGAAAGAAAGAAAGAAAGAAAGAAAAAGGAAAGAAAGAAAAGCGTTTGGAAACTGGTGGACATTGTAATGATGTGGAATAGAGCTGTCGTCATAGAGGAAGCTTGGTAAATTTTGGCATATACGTCAAAACCCAAACTCCTCCAGAACCCGAAAAATCCGCATCGACAACCCCAAACATTCTTCCCTGTTGCCGACATCGACCGACTTCTTCCCGCTTCCAAATTTCCTGCCAGAAATAACCAAGAAAAAAGAAAGACAAAGAAACTGAAGTGGGGAGAAGAGATACAAACAAACATTCAGAGAGAGAGACAGAGAGAGAGAGAGAGGTGGGAGGGTAAAAGTAAAGGGTTTTTGATTTTACGAAACTCTTTCCATCCCCACTCTCTCTCTCTCTCTCTCTCTCTCTCTCTAGTTATCTCAGCATTCTTACGTCATTCGTGTTTTCCCGCGTCGAGAACGGCCTACCTCCGAAACTTAAACAGGAAACTATTCCCGTTATAAATATTCACAAGTTTGGCGGTGTCGGCTGGTTTGTTAGATAAGTGAGCTGGCGGGTTGATATGTAGTGGCTTCACGAGGTTGAGGGAGAGATGGGTCGAAGACCGGGTGACGGAAACGAGGTTTGCCTTCCCAGGGTCCATTGTTTGCCCTGAACTTTTCTCTTCGTTATTTTGTTCCCACCCTCTTCTTGGATCCTCTTCCTCCTCCTTTCACCAGTGCCTTTTCATCGCCCCCCAACTCCATTATATCTTCTACCCTCGCTCTCTTTCTCTCATCATGCAACTTGTTTTACTTTTTTTTTCATTATCATCATTGCTTTTATCATCATAAGTAGGGGTGGATTGCCGAATAATATTTGCCATTCTAAATCATCATCGACATTGTCATTATCCCAATGATCGTTCCTTTATCCGTCTTGATTATGATAAGATAGTTGTTCATCTTTGGTTTGCTTTATTTGTTTAATGACACATCCATCCCTTACGCCTTACGTAGTGTCAAGATTTCATTTATTTGTAGATGTTTAACTATTCCTATTTAATACAAATAATTTTTGAACAGATCTATATGACCCATAATAGGGCACCTCTGGTGGTGTAACGGTTTGCAAGCTGGACGAGCAAACCTACACGAGTGAGTTCGAGTCTCATTGGGCGCCCCATTTATTTGGCCTTGTGCCACATTGAAGCAAAGAACTTTGTAGATTACTATATGACCCACAATAAAACCCAAACAGGTTCTACCAGTGTGGATAAGAGTGGATATAATGAATTTGGTGAATTTGGTTTTATAGTATATCAACCATTGTAGATTATTTAATGCAACATTCATTTTCATACATATAAACCGTTTTATTTCAAGCAATTCAGTTTAGCATATGCACAGTTTTATGTTTATGGACAGTTTAATCTCAGGACAGTCCTATTTCAAACAATTCAGTTTAGTATAAGTACACAGTTTAGTTCTATTCGACCCATTGATAGGATCCTATCAGGTGCTGCCACTCCAGTCAAGAGGGGACCTGGGAGTGATGGCAATAAAAGGGTACTCCACATTCAGCATAGCTCCAGCATTATTGGATCCTTACCATCAGATTGTTTAGTGTCATATCCAGGACACTCGTTGGTGGGGATTTACTCCTCTGCAGAGATGTAGTCGGTGTATTCTCCAGGCCCAGATGACTGAGCCAGGAGTGAATGTGAAAGTAATGTGTCCTAATCGTTTGTGCACAATTATATGATTTTAAGTATTTCAAGAAATTATCTTAGTAGAAGCAACTAATAAATATAATATTTTGTAAACAATTTTACCTTCAAGTAATTATTGTAAATACAAATAATCTGCACACAGTTATATGGTTTCAAATTTTCCTTCACTTATACTAATAATTCACACACAATTATATGGTTTTAAGTATTTTAAGTAATTATATGGTATCAAGAAACTAATAATGATTACAATCTTTTGTAAACGGTTATAGCTTCAAATAAGTATTCTTAATACAAATACTTTGCACAAAGTAATATATGGTTTCAGGTATTTCTTTTTTATACAAACTACTAACTCTCCTGAACCTTGCAGTAAGAGCAACGAAGAAATGACTCCACTCTTCCAAGATCTCCAGAAGATGAGCTTCACCATCGGATACAGTATTCTGTCCTAGTTGGTCTAAACAGTGCTGTGGTCTTCATAATCACGATTCTATCTCTGATTTCGTATTCCTTCAGTCTGTTGCCCAGTCGGCTGGGACTGTTGGATGCACCAACTGCACCTCTGCAGAGGGGTAAGACCCACCCAACGAGTGTCCAGGAATTGACAATAAACAATTTGATGGTGAGGTTCCAGTGATGCTGGAGCTCTAGGGGATGCGGAGTACCCCTTCATTGCCATTGCTCCCCGGTTCACTCTGTCCCGGAGTGGTAGCACCTGACAGGGTCCTATTTATGGGTTAAATAGAACTAACTGCATACTTATACTAAACTGAATTGTTTGAATTAGAACTTTTTGACTAAACTGAATAGCTTGAAATAGAAATGTTTTTCACAATTAAACCGTGTACTTACATTTAAACTACATACTTATGCTAAACTGAATTGTTTGAAATGGAACTGTTTTTGACATTGAAACTGTACTTAAGCTAAATTGAATTGTTTGAAATAGAACTGTTTTTGACATTCAAGTGTGTGTAAACAAAATCTATACTAAACTGAACTGGTTGATTTAGAGCTATTTGAATAAACCGAATAGCTTGAAATAGAAATGCTTTTGACAATTAAACTGTGTACTCATCCTAAACTGAATAGTTTGAAATAGAACTGATTATTTTCATAAAATGCACATGGCATTAGATAACCTACAAAAGTTGATATGCCATAAAACCCAACACAAGCAACCAATCCTTCAGTCTGACACAGTTTGATGGGGCTGTAGAATACACCAACTACATTTCTGCAGAGGGGTATGACTCCTCTAAGGGGTGTCCTGGATATGACACGAACAAATCTGATGGTGAGGCTCCAGGAATGCTGGAGCTTTGGGGAATGCGGAGTACCCCTACATTGCCATTGCTCCCAGGTCCACTCCGGGTCGGAGTGGATATCACCTGATCGGGTCCTATCTAAAAATGTTATCTACAAAATGTGTTTAGAAATCATATATTTAATACATATTCATAAAAAGGATTTGGCTTTAAATAATCTAAAATGGCTGATGTGCTATATAACTAAAGCAAACCAAATTCTTTTAGTCTTTTATCGAAGCTCCAAGAAATCGTTCCATGCGCACCAAGTATAATTGGTGTCACTAAAAACTTCATATTCCACTGCTTTTTTTCAACTCCCAGGAAAAATCCAAAAATTTGTCAATCTTTTCGTTTTCTTTCATTATTTTTTTTACTCCATTAGAGTTTTTCACATCAGTGTTAGTTGATGGTTTTTCACTGGAGTTTGAGTGGCAGCAAGTCTCCTCAAGTCTCCAGGACTCGTCTCAGGATTCTGGCCGTTCTCAGCAATGCTGTCAACTTCAAAGTCTTCCAGACCTTTTAATAATCCTTTAGTTATTGTGCCAAATGCACCAATCACAATTGGTACAATCGTCACTTTCATGTTCCACAGCTTTATCAATTCTCTAGCAAGGTCGAGGTACTTACCCTTTTTTTCATATTCCTTCAGATTTATTCTGTGGTCCGCCGGGACAGCAAAGTCAACAATTTTGCAAATTCTCTTCTTTTTGTTGATTATTATAAGGTCTGGTCTTCTGGCCGGGATTTGGTGATCCGTTTGCATGTTAAAGTTCCATAGGAGTTTATGCGTGTCATTTTCTAGGACAGGTGCTGGGTTGTGCATATACAATTTGTTAGTATGGTCAAATTTAAATTTCTTGTACATTTCTCAGAGGATCACCTCGCCAACCCAGTCGTGTCTCGCCTTAAGCTCCTGTGCTAATTTGCTACATTATTATGTGATTGATCGTTTCGTCTCTGTCACCACATAGCCTACATTTACTGTTTTGTTGCTTCTTATCTATTCCCACTTTGACATGATTGGTTCTTATGGCGTTGTCCTGTGCTGCTATTAGGAGAGATTCCATTTCTCTCTTAAGGTTTCCTTTTCTTAGCCAGGTCCACGTTTTTGGGTGTGAAATTTGGTTTCTTAGTCGTTTAAAGCGGCCATTGAGTTGTTTTTTCCATTTTTGTTTCCTAGTTGTTGTCATTCTATCGTCTATCGTGTTGTCCGTATCGTTTCTGATGGCTGTAATCAGTCCTCGTTCATGCACCAGCGTTAGCTGATGGTTCTCTGCTGGAGTTTGAGTGACAGCAAGTCTTTTCAAATCTCTCGGACTCTTCCCAGTTTTCTGTCCGATTTTATTAATGCTGTGGTCTGGATGGTCTCGGCTTATCCACTGATTTCTACATCTTCTAACCCCTTTATCAATCCTTAGGGGATTGTTTTAAGTGTACCAATTACAATTATTATCACCGTTACCATCATATTGCATAGTTTTTTTAAAAGTTCTCTAACACGGTTGAGATATTTATCTCTCTTTTTACTTAATTTTAAGTTTACTCAATGGTCGGCTGGTACGGCCAAGTCCACTTTATTATTATTACTATTGAGTTTTTTACACCAGCGTCAGCAGGTGGCCTTTCTTTGGAGTCTGAGTGATAGCAAGTCTCTTCTGGTTTCCAGGACTCTTCTGAGTAATCTAGCCATTCTTAACAATTCTGTGGTTTATATAGTCTCGATCCTCCATCTGATCTTCAATTCGCCCAGTCTCGTTTTCAAGTCTTTTGGAAACTGTTTCTTGCACGTCATCTGCAATTGGTATCAACGTCACCTTCACCTTCCATATTTTTTTAGCTCTCTGACAAGATCTAACCATTTATTAAACTTCGCTTTTTTTCCTTTTCACTTATAAAAAATTATTTCTAAGAAAAAAATCAAGTTGACCTCGTGCGGCACTTGATTTGGCCGGAGTGGAAAAGGGAGAAGTAATCCCAGACAGAGCGGCACCAAAAAGTGACTTCCTCTTTTTTCTCAAGAACTTCTAATTGAATCCCCAGTACGAATTCTGGGACCCAAACTGATGGCACGAAAACTTAAGCCAGTATATTGGTTTCGTCACTCGCTTCTTGAATGAAGCTTCCCAAGAAATAAAAATAAATGAAAGTCGACTATTTAAGTTCTACCAAGAAAATTCCACTGAAAAAAAATTCAACCGTGAATTCTGCGGAAAAGAACCTTAAAGAAAACTCGAAATTTAATGAAACTTGAAACTTTTCGATAAAACCAAAAAAGAAAAGAAAAATATTCAAATTCAAAAAACTTTGTTTCCCGAACACTCTCTCTGATAAGTTTCCCGAAAATCGTACTAGAATTTGCAACACTTTGTCTTTTCTATCCCTTTCTTTCTCGTTTCTTTTGTATAAAATTCCCTTTTAAAATCTTTATTGTCTGTGTTATCTTCTCGAATCAGTATCCGAACAAAAAAGCTGCGGAACTTACTGTTTAAACTTACCGTATGAAATTACCGTTTAATGCCCCCCCCCCAAATAAAAACATTACCCTGTTAAATAATAAACTTGGTTTTAGTGTCACTCACATTCCTACAAATTTTATTGTCTTCAAATTTCTTTACACTCTGTGGTCCTCCGACACTGTAAAATCCACAAGATGACAAGTTTTTTAGTTAATTTACACTAGGCCCGGTCTTCTGTTCGGTATTAGGTTATCTATTTGTATCTTAAAGTCCCAGATAATTTTCTGTGTTTCATTCTCTAGGACGGATTCTGGTGTGTTCATATACCATTTGATAGTATGGTCAGATTTTAATCTCTTGCACAGTTCGCTGTGGATTACATTTCCCATCCAGTCGTGCCTATTCTTTTACTCCTTACGTACAAGTGACAAGTCGTCTCATCTGTCTCATAATCTACACTTGCTATTCTGTTGCGTATTATCAATTTTCGTCAAGTTATAATTATTTCTTATTGGATTATTTTATGCTGTTATCAAAAGAAATTCAGTTCTTTCTTGAGGTTTTCATTTTTTAGCCATGTTCAGGTTATCTCATGAGCAGTCTCGGTAGTTTGTCGCTTGAAGTATCAATACAGTTGCTTTTCACCCCATTGTTTTTTTCTAGTTTTTGTTGTTTTTCTGTATGTACTAATGTTGTTATTACTGTTACTGGCTACTGTAATTCGTTTTTCTTTGTATTTTTTAGTATATTCCTTGAGTCCTTTAAATTGTTGTATCCTGCGTGTTCTCTTCCTCCTGCTTTTCTTGACATAGATTGCCATTTCTTCTTCTTCTTCTTCTTCTTCTTCTTCTTCTTCTTCTTCTTCTTCTTCTTCTTCTTCTTCTTCTTCTTCTTCTTCTTCTTATTATTATTATTATTATTATTATTATTATTATTACCAATTTGGTATTTATTTTATCATTTTCTTCATATAATTGTCGTATTTTTCTTTTTATTACGTTTAAAGCAATTCCATTCTATCAACTTCACTCCCTGCTCGTTTTTTTAAAGAAATACTTCATTTATTTTTTGGTTTTTAGAACTTTTTCATTCGATAAATTAATTTATTCTTGAAACTTACTTTCTTTTTTCCTTTCCACTTTAATTATAGATATTTTTATCTATTTAATTATTCTTCGGTTTTCTTTGATGCGTTATGATTCTATGGAATTCTTTTTTTTTAGACACTTTTAATTCCCATTTCATTTCATTTCGTTTCTTTAGACGCTATTTTTTCTCATTTCGCTCTGCTTCCTTCATTAGTTTTAGAAATTTGAGATTCTTTTGTTTGGTCAATTTCTTTCATTTTCTTTTTTCTTTCTATCTTTATTTTTATTCGTTTAAATCATTTAAATTACTTCTCTCTATCTATCGTTTGTGTTCTTTTCTTTGCTCATGCCTTTATTATCTCTTTCTTTTTGTTTTTTGATCCTTTTTTCTTTCTTTTTTTTCAGCTAATCTCTCCATTTCTCTCTATCTTCCTTCCCATATTCTTTCTTTCTTTCTTTCTTTCTTTCTTTCTTTCTTTCTTTCTTTCTTTTGTCTCCATTTCTTTCTTTCTTCTTTGTTTTTTCTTTTTTCGTTCTTCTTTTGTTTTTGTTTATCACTTTTTCTTGCTTTGCTAGATCTTATCACCATCCCTATGGATATCATTATCCTCATCATCATCATTGTTTTTTTTTTTTGCAAATCATATTTTGCCAGTTCCGACATCATTGCCATTGTTATCTTAAATCGTTATTAAAGAAAAAGGTTAATTTTACAAAAAAATCTTAATACTGTAATATTACTTATTAATAATATCATTATTTGGAACATATTGCCACATTTCTTACTATTCCCTTTAGTATAATCAATGTTCTAAAAAATGAAAAATAAAAATACAAATCAATTATAATTAGCATAATTGCCGATGTGATTATTACACACTAATCGATATTAATCTAAATAATTAATCGCATTAATAATCTTTGTTGCCGTTATTATCCACATGAAGACAAATTTAATTGCACTATTACCAGAACCAGTAGAACTATAATAATTCTTATGATCATTTGGTATCCGTTGTGTGATCCTAGGAATAATATCTGGTGGCTGTCACGTAAGATTAATTGACAGCAAAACTTGGATGTCTCCACCCTTCTTGCAAATTTTAGTAGCATTATCGTCTGGATACTTTAAATTCTCTTATTTCTAGTTCGTTCAGGTATTTTACTAGATTATTCAGCACAATAAACATTTGAATTGATTTCGGTTTTAATTTAAATGTTTAAAGGCATATCAACCTTTAAGGGTTATTTAATGCCAAAGCCATCTTTGTAAAGGAACAATAGTAGTACTATTTAACCAACAGCTGTGGGGATAAGGAGGTTCATACCTTTCCCAAGAATATTAGGCCGAAAGTGAACATTATAGTCCGACTAGAGTTCGAACTCGCTTACTATGATGTCACAATCCAGCACGTTAACCACTAAGCCATGGATTGAACATTGTACATTTATCAAAACATGATAAGCCAAACAAGAAATGCATGTTTATGGGCTAAGATTTAACCATGAATCAATTTATGATCACAAAATCGCCCTATGTTGGAAAGAAATTAATATTTATTAGACACACGTAAAAACGCAAAAAATAAAGAAATTATTGCACAAAGTCAATTGGTGATATATACCACACATTACTCACTTTCAACATTCAACATGTAATGTAGACGAAAACCTAGAGTTCCCTTTCATCTTACTTAACGATTATTTTTAATAATCTATAATGATCATGTTTTTCTGAAGGCTTGAAATAGCATAAATTTTATCCGAAAATAGGTTATCACAATTTTGGTTTGGGACGTTTTCCAAATCACCGAATTAGAACTAAATGAAATTAATTTAAAGATATAGCATGTAGATTCATGCTTTAATATATATATATATATATATATATATATATATATATATATATATGTTATTTTCTACTTCAGTGTTTTATTATATTTTCAGATATACAGAAATTATTTCTCGAAATAGGGATTTTTAGTTTAAAACCTGGTTATAAAAAGTGAAGTTTTACTGAAATAGTCACAATATTAGTAAAACCTTCCGTTAGAAAATCAGAATAGTTCTGGAAATCAAAGAGGTATCTATTCTTAGATTAACATTTAGTAAAGCTAGAAAGTCATTTCGCTATTCTAGTCGATCTCAAGTGTTGAGATTTGAACTGTTTCAATCCTTCCATGGATCTGCTGATAACTCCACTCTCTTTTATAATATCGGTTTGGTTTGGTTTTATGGCTTATGAACCAGTGTAGGTTATTTAATGTTAAATCTTGTTTTCCCATATATATCAAATACACTTATGATTTGTAAACACATTTTGTAGATAACATTCTTAAACGAGCCTGAGCTCTTTTTTGCCACAGTTAAATGGTTTCAAGTAATTGGTATATAACAGTCAAAACTTAATATCAGTCATTTTTTTGCACGCATAATTTTTTCTATTTGACTCATAGATAGGACCCAATCAATTGTGACCGTTATATGTCAATTATTTGAAACCATATGTGAACTAAATAGAAGAAAACAACTTCGGGTCAGAGTGTACCTGGGAGCAATGGTAATAAAGGGGTACTCTGCATTCCCCCAAATTTCCAAGACTGGAGTCTCACCATCAGATAGTTTAGTGTCATATCAGAACACTCGTTGGAGGAGCCTAACTCCTCTGCAGAGATTCAGTCGGAGTATTCAACAGTCTCATCTGACTGGACTATTATAATATTGTTTCAAAGGCTCCGAATATGATTGATTTCACTGAAACCGTCATGTTTCCTATTTTTTCCGTTCCTGGTTTTCGATTTCCTTTAATTCTGTGATCTGCTAGAATGGCAAAATCCACGAGCCGTTGAGTTGTTTTCTTCTATTTAGTTCACTGTTACTTAAAAAAAAGAGGATATACTAATGCTACTATTGTCCCTAGGAAACTAGCCTTATAAGACCCTATGCTCACAACGAGTGTCCTAGATATGACAAAAAAACAATCTGATGGTGAATTTCCTACCCTGGAGCTTTGGGTAACATGGAGTAGCACTTCATTGGCATTGCCTCCAGATCCACTCAAATCCTGAGTGGTAGCACCTGTTAGGGTCAAATAGAACTGTTTGACATTTAAACGGTGTGCAATCTAATTACTTAAGTTAAATCGAATTGTTAGAAATAGAACTGTTTGACCATTTGACTGTCTTTAAACAAATGACTGATATTTTATTAAATTGTTAGTGATACATAGCAATACTTGGAACAATTTAGCTGTGTGCTAACAAATGAGCAATGTTAAATAGAATCATTAGTGTTGATTAGCAATACTTGAAATTCTTTAATTATGTGCTTAAATTGATTTGTTACATAGCGATGCTTGAAACCATTTAACTGTGTATAAATAAAACTATTTATGTTAGATAACAATATTTGAAATCATTTTCAGTGAGAGCAAACAAATGACTGATACTAAATAGAACTATTTGGAACCATTTAACTGTGTGCAAACAAATTTGGTCTGACCTGGATAGGGTGATCCAGTTTTACCTTAGAATCCTATAGAATCCTTTTCTCGCTTTTTAGGAGAGCTTCTGGCCAAGGAATATCTCATTGCTCTTTATAGTCAAAATTCCCTTGATTCTACAGTTACCAGAGGATCACCTTCTTCACTCATTTGTGTTTATTTTTGTACTTTTTTCGGATCAGTCAATGTTGTAAGCTGGGGTCGAATGAATATAAAAGCAGGCAAGACTGGGTGGTCAAGGTAAACCATTTAGAATTGTGCAAGCGATTAAACTAACATCATGCATACAAATGGTATATGCATACAAATGGTATATGCACAGCCAAGAAAATATAATGAAAAATGAGATATACAAAATCCTCAGGAATACTGAGATACGAACGGGTCATCTAAATCCTAACCAGAAGACCAGATGGTCAACAAAAAGAAAAAAAGACTAGAGGATTTTGCCGTTCGCAGAGATCACTGATGGAAAGTAAAGGAAAGCGACAAATTGAAAAAAATATTGAAACTAATCAGAAAGCTGAAAAAGTTGCTGAACGTAAAAATGACAGTGAAAGTAAACAGAGTTGGATCCCTTGGAATAATACCAAACAAATATCAAGCAGCATGTCCATGTTATGTAATCTAGGACAAGATTTTCGAGGAAAACATCAACGTAGCTGTATTTGCTGATATGAATGTCTTGTGTAAGAAAGAAAAGAGAGTTAAATATCAAGATTTTGTAAAAGAGATAAGATTAGAGAAAATCTCTTCCAAAGTCACACCAGTACTTACTTGTGCGTTATGGACCTTAGCTAATAAAAAACAAATAAATTAAAGTTATTCCTGAAAAACATCGGAGTAACCACAAGGGTTGCATTAATAGAGAAATCCACAATACATGGTATCGAAAGAATCTCCAGAAAGGTAATTTGATATTGAAGGAAACTCGATGTGAGCTGATATCAAGGAAATAAATCCTAAATTCATTGTTCTGAACGATTCGAGATTATAGTAACTTACAAAGCTCTTTGCTTCGATGTGGCACAAGGCCGAATGAATGGGGCGCCCAATGAGACTCGAACTCACTTGTGTAGGTTTGCTAGTCTCGCTTGTTAACCGTTACACCACCAGAGGTGCCCACGATTCGAGATTATAGTAATTTACGAAGCTCTTTGCTTCGATGTGGCACAAGGCCGAATATGATTCGAGATTATAGTAATTTACAAAGCTCTTTGCTTCGATGTGGCACAAGGCCGAATGAATGGGGCACCAAGTGAGACGATTCGAGATTATAGTAATTTACAAAGCTCTTTGCTTCGATGTGGCACAAGGCCGAATGAATGGGGCGCCCAATGAGACTCGAACTCACTCGTGTAGGTTTGCTTGACTATCTTGCTAACCGTTACACCACCAGAGGTGCCCACGATTCGAGATTATAGTAATTTGCGAAGCTCTTTGCTTCGATGTGGCACAAGGCCGAATACGATTCGAGATTATAGTAATTTACGAAGCTCTTTGCTTCGATGTGGCACAAGGCCGAATGAATGGGGCACCAAGTGAGACGATTCGAGATTATAAGATAAAGACAGCTAACGCAACTATTATTATCAGCACACCTGAAAAAAAAGTGTGGAGTAAGGAAATTAGCATTTATCGGCATGTTGACATCATTTGATGATGGACACTGACACTTCTTGAACTCGAAGTTGGAGAACAGGAAATAAAACAAACGATGTGTCAACTGTCAGTGGCATGCAGATGTTCAAAGCGTGGGATGTGGATGGACGATGGAAATGTGCATGTATTGCATGATGCAATTTTGGAAGACATGTGGGCAGAGAGTAAAAAAGCGTGGGTGATACAAAACGCATAAAAAGATGCACGGACGACTGAAGGATGAGAGTCACTGACGTGTGCCAAATCCGTCCCACTGTCAACCCGAAATATGTCCTCTAGGGCTCTTTCCCCATCAATCGTTTTTCCTTTTTGGTGGGGCTTACTCGCTACTGACTGTACCCTAACGAGAGGTAACTGCATCTGATGATAAGGCTCCAGTTCTGGACAGTAGAGTAGGGAGTACTTCTTTATTGCCACTCTGACTCGGAGTAGTAGTACCCGTTAGGGTCCCATGTGGGGTTCAAATAGATCTGTTTAAAAATATTCGTATTCGATAGGATCATGTGGAAAAACAACAATTAAAAATACAAAAAAAATGTAAATGTGAATATAAAATGAACACGATTCTCTAACCTCGAGGCATTAAAATCATTCTTAACGGGTTGATATGGCATTAACATCAGTTAATCCTAGTTTGGGTCATTAGGTTTCTGTTCTCAATAAGAAATAATGATGATAATAACATAGGAAGTCCCCATGGTGGAGTGGTTGATATATTGGAATGCGACATCCTAGTTAGCGATTTCAAATCTGAGTTGGTCTATTATGTTCATTTTCGAACTAATACCCACGGGAAAAGAAAAAAAAATACTTATCTTCCAGTTACGGTTTAAATTGTACCACTGCAGGTCTTCTACAGGGGTGGATTTGGAATTAAATAACCCATGAAGATTGATATGCCATTAAACAAATAAATCACCCCACCAAAATCTTAAACAACTAAACAAAAAATGTAAATATTAACGTACAATAACCTATGACGGGTTAACATGCCTTTAGAATCAATAAATGCTTCTTTCTCTTTTTATCTTTCTCTGTTTGTCTCTCTATCCCCCTCGCGAGTTCGTGATGGGCGTTGGTATTGTATAAAACACACACACACACACACACACACACACACACACACACACACACACACACACACACACACACACACACATATATATATATATATATATATATATATATATATATATATATACATGCAGAAACAAAAATGAAATAAAAAAAACTGTCATTTTTATATGTCCGTTTTCATCAATATTTTTCTGAACCAACGGATGGAAGAAATAGAAACTAGAAGAAAAATCATAAGAATTGATACTGCACTATTATTAATATTAGCAATGATACTGAGTAGGGTGCTCTAGTGACAGCCACAGGATACTATGGGCGGAAAACTCATAATAACAGCAATAGTTTTTCTTATTGAAACAATCATCGTTACAATAAAAGTAGTTGAGTTTTCATAAATCGGGAGAATGGCAACCTTCACCGTGTTATCATCATCATCATCATCATCACCCCATCATCATCATCATCATCATTTTCATTGTTTTCCTCTTCGTCATCGTCATGTCATCAACATAATTTGCACCCACTAGATTCCAGGAATAAATAACAGCCATCCTGATAAAATTTGACCACCCGAGGCAACAAAGACATTATCAAAATGTCTCCCATCATCCTTTCTTTTTTTTTCTCTCTCCTATTCAAATCTTGGCATTGTTTTGCTTTATTTGAAGATAAGAAAATCAATAGCAGCTTTCCAGATCTATCTATCTATCTATCTATCTATCTATCTATCTATTTTGTTGCTGTTAGAAACATTGGTACAACTAATTTTTTGATTACTCAGTTGTTTTTGTTTTAAATTTAATTTAGTCATCTTTTTCCATTTTTCTATATAGTGCACTAGCTGGTGTACCCACTCTTGGCTTTGAAACGTAAAAATAAATTTCTATTCATTACATTGTGATGAAACTTAGATACACTTTGTCCAGTTATTTTTCGGTTAGGTTATTTGGTTTAATGCCATATTAACCCTTGATGGTTATTTACTATTTAATCAAATCCAGTTTATATATATATATATACACACACACACACACACACACACACACACACACACACACACACACACACACACACATATATATATATATATATATATATATATATATATATAGGATGCATGTGTGTGTGCGCGCGTGTGTGAGTGTGTGTGTGTGTGGCGTAATGATTATTGACGTAAGAAGAGGACTCAGCCACCCGTGTTCAAATCCAGAACGAGCTGTTTGTTTTTCATATTCAGCTAATACACTTGAGAAAAGTTTGAATCCAGCTATTCTTCCTCCAGTTATGGGAAAATAGTTGGACATTCTGGACTGTTTAACTTTGGTATGACAACAGGTCTCAGAGAGGGAAGATACTGAATTCACTCTTGTAAACCCGGGGAGGGATTGACTATTCCTGCTCGAGACATACTATACGAGTAGCACTCTCAGGACTAAGCCAGGGAGAGTCCCCGTGGTGTAGTGGTTAACGTTCTGGACTGTGACATTGTAGAAAGAGAGTTCAAACTTAAGTCTCACTATCACGTTCACTTTCGATCTAATACCCTCGGGAAAGGTATGAATCCCTTAAGCTATGGTTGGTTGGTTTTTGGGGTTTATGGGATAACAACCTTTGTAGGTTATTTAATGCCAAATCGATTTTTATACAAATAATCAGTTCTATTTCAAATAATTTAGTCTAGAATACAAAAACAGTTTTATTTCAAACAATTCCGTTTAGCCTAAGAACGCAGTTTAAATGTAAGTACACAGTTTAATTGTTGAAAACATTTCTATTTCAAGTTATTCAGTTAAGTCAAACAGTTCTAATTCAAACAATTCAGTTTAGCATATGTACGCAGTTTAGTTCTATTTGACCCATTGATAGGGCTAGAGTGGACATGGGAGCAATGGCAATGAAGAAGTGCTCTGCATTCCCTAAGGCTCCAACATCACCATCAGATTGTGTCATATCCTGGATACTGGTAGGCGTGGGGTTTTACCTCTCTGCAGAGAAGCAGTCGGTATATTCTACAGCCCCAGCCGACTGAGCACCCTAAGCTATGAGTTAAATAGTACCAGTACCAGTACCAATTTAAATAACCCTCAATACCATTTAGTAAAGAAACCAAACCATCCGATGTCATGCCATTCGAAGTTAATGAAATTAAAATAAGTTTTCGACTTACGGTTTTTATGATCTATATAAAAAAAATCTAGATTGAATGCTTGTTGTTAAGGACCCATATTAGATTTTTGTAAATATTAAACTAATAAAAAGAGTAAATTGTGTGTGTATTTAGATTAAAAAATTATTTCAATTTAATTTTTAGTGGTTAATAAAAACAGACACTGAACGTATGAAAAAAAAAAAAAAAAGAAGAAATTTGTTGACTTAGGAATCTTAGCGATTTTAAAATATTGAACTGTATCGAAAATCAATCTTATTTTTTCTATTCATTTTATTTAAAAAAAAAATTACTTAGAAGTGGATTTTTATCGAAAAGCTATAAAGATTTGGGCAGTTTAGAAGTGTATTTCTTTTTTTTTTAAATGGCTTTTTAAAAATAAAAGTTAGACATAATTATTGTTTATATATATGAAATTAAAACAATGCAATTACAAAGCAATAACATAGGGCAGTTATTTATTAAAATCTGATTTTTAAAATCATTTTACCAAAGAAATATCCCATGAATGTGATAAACGCCATCTGTTAGTACATATAATTCACATTTCTCCTTTATTATCCGTATTAAAGGTTTAACACGATGCAGACCGGATGTAGAAACGCATATTTATTTATAAATAATGGTCGCTTGTTATGGAGAATTGTATCGCGGAAATTGCGTAAGATTCAATAAAGACGATTTTTATTCATTTAGTTTTTTTTTTAAATTAGTATCCAAGTTAGCAATATTGACAACTATTTATTAAAAAAACCCAACAAAAATGATTATTAAATATTCATCCCACAGAAATTACGAAAAAAGAAAAAAATATACAAGACCACCCCCCTGAAAATTGCAACCAGATTAACATGTTGGCAACGTTGATTGTTCTATTACAATTGATGGGGTGGTTAAGAAGGTCCAGTTGAAGAAGAGAGATTTATTTAGTCCTCACGACGTCAGAATGGGACACAATGTTATTTTAATGTGGTGGGTTCTGCAGAATGGCGAAAACTAATGTTCAGCTCCGTCGGCATTCTTCTTCGGCTGGGCCTCTGCCGTCTGTCAATTAACCCAGCCCTTACCCATTTTAGTTGAGGGGGCAGATGTGATGTGGTGGAACCCCTGAACACCTATGTTGACGATACTGTTTATGTTAATGGTATGGTTTGTGAGAGGCTATGTTGATAGTTCTATTAATATTGATGGTATAGTGAAACAGGCCATGTTGATGGCATGGTTCTTTCTGGAATTGGTTGGGTTTTATGGCAAATCAACTATTGTAGGTTATTTAATGCTAAATCCATTTTTATACAAATAAACAGTTCTATTTCAAACAATTCAGTTTAGCATAAGTATGCATTTTAAATGTCCATAACAGTTTTATTTCAAACAGTTGAGTTTAGCATAAGTACGCAGTTTAGTTCTGTTTAATCCATAGATAGGACCCTATCAGGTGCAACCACTTCGAGCCAGAGTTGACTTGGAAATGATGGTAATGAAGGGATACCCCACATTCCCCAAAGCTCCTGCGTTACTGGAGCCTCATCATAAGATTGTTTTGTGGCAAATCCAGGACACAGGTTAGGGGAGTGTTAACCCTCTGCAGAGATGCAGTCAGTGTATTCTACTGCCCCAGCCGACTGGGATTAGTATGGTCCTGTTGATAGTTCTATTAATATTTATGGTATAGTTAAGGAATTCATATTTATAATGTTCTTAAAATTGACGATATGGTTAAGATGTCAATGTTGATTTTTCTATTAATATTAATGGTATGGTT
Source organism: Sepioteuthis lessoniana (assembly GCA_963585895.1). Lineage (NCBI taxonomy): Eukaryota > Metazoa > Mollusca > Cephalopoda > Myopsida > Loliginidae > Sepioteuthis > Sepioteuthis lessoniana. Next base: position 34,045,457 of record OY757913.1, read on the forward strand.
AAAGAGTTCGTATTCATCATGCTATTAATATTGATGTTATGGTTAAGTTAACGTATTTGACTGCGACATCTTAGTTAGCGGATATGGTTAGGTTGCTATGGTTGATGTTTCTGTTAGTATTGGTGGGATCGTGAATCAGGCTTTGTTGTTAGCGTTATCAATATTGATGGTATGGTTAGTGTAACCATGTTGACGGTACCGTAAATGAAGACTATAGTTCATAGTTGAATAATGACGTTGCCCTAATGTTGGTGGTTGAAGCATTGGTATTGATTTTGATATTACGACTGAAGTTTATGGCAGAATGGAAATTTGTAGAAGTTGTTAAAATGGACGCCTCTGTAGCTGAGTAGCAAATCAGTGGCGGATAGAGGGGTCACTGGTAGTCGAGATTTCAGCAGTGGGGTGTGGTTTCTTCTGTGACGCTTCAAGTTAATCAACAGCATTCTTGTTTTATTTTCTTATTTCTCTTCAAATTCCTCGTCTCTCTTCCCTCTACTTCACTCAATTCTCTCTCTCTCTCTCTCTCTCTCTCTTTCTCACACACATACACTGGCATGCGAACACATACTGTCTTTAGTTCTTATTTCTTTTTGCTTCATCTCGTTTTGTCCGAATGATTGAGTTGATATTAGCAACTCAATGGCATTTACTGGGTTTACGTGGTTGTACAAAAAAGAAAACAAAACGAAAAGCAAAACAAAAATAAAACGAAAAAACAAAAAAATAAAATAAAATAAAATAAAACAAACTAAAATAGCACCCCCGACCAAAAAACAAAGCAAAACAACAAAAAACAAAAAGCAAACAAATCAAAGCAAAAAACAAAACAAACCCCACAACAGGAGTGGGTAACCTCATCAAACAACTTAAAAAAAAACAAAAAGAAAGGAAAGAAAAATAGACAAGTTAAAAAATAAAACAAAATAAAACTAAAAACCAAAAACCAACCCCCCCAAAAAAAATCAAACTTCAATCTGTAAAGCATTCAATCTTTCATGTTCGTCAACCTTTTCTTCTTAAAAGACAATTTTTATCACCCTTTTCCACCCTGTAACCTATAACCGAGCTTAATTCAGTTTTAGTACATCGGGCACTGGGATGCACCCAGTGAGGATCGAACTCACAGCAAATTAGTGATGATCTGCAATACCAGTTTTACAAATGATTATATATAGACGAAGTGCGAAAAGTTAACCTTTGAGAAGCCCAAAATAACCTTCACCTGGGAATCGAACATATTACGGGAATAATGATTTGCTAAACTAGGAGGTTAAACATTATATCATCATCATCATCATGCCGACTTTTCCCTATCGTTCCCTATCGTTCATCGCCTCTGGCAGGTCTTCTGGACTACATCCCGTATCCTCACATAGTTGCTGAATGTATGTTCGTGCTGGTCGTCCTGCTTTTGCTCGGCCATATGTGAGGGTCCATAAGAGTACATCACTTATGAGTTCGTCCCTGCTTCTCCAGCAGTGTCCTGCATGTCTGGTTCGTCTAACTTGAATATTTTTCGTGATAGGAGGCAGGTGGCCGTAAAGTTGGTGTCTTGAGGGGTGTTGCCGCCAGGACTTGTTAAACATTATATAGATACTAAAAACCTACAATCCGCTTTATCTATAGTACTCTTCTTCTTCTTCTTCTTCTTCTTCTTCTTCTTCTTCTTCTTCTTCTTCTTCTTCTAATAAGTAAGTAAAGTTGCCGACCGTAGTCTAGGGCGACCCGAAGGCTCCCTTTTCAATAGCTACTACACCGTGATGTAAGGGAAGGCGCTTCTCCATTTCCTGGATTGCTCCACTTTACTGTTGATCCGTACCTTATAATGGTGAGTGTTAAGCAAGGCAGCATCAAGTACCATTTTTTGAGAGTTTGGTATGACTCGAACTGGGATTGAACCCCGGTCTCCTATTAGACCAATACTTCTAATACTAATACTAATAATAGTAATAATAACTGTGGACCAAAAAGCAATAAAACTAATGACGATGCTTAAGGCCTTATATCCGAGTGATGACATAGATTAAAAATATGTATCGAGAAAAAGTGGAGTCGCCACTATTGGAGATAACGTGGATATATCCGAGTATTCGAAGAGCAAAGAAAGACTTATTGCAGTGACTAGAAACGGTAAAGAAAACATGAAGGTCATCCGAACAACATGTAGGAAACAGAAATGGGAAGAAACAAAACTGTAAATTTCAAGTGACCAACTGATAAAATCTAAAACGAGAAGACAGAGACATAGCTAAGAAAGGGAAACTTTAAGACAGAAATTGAATCTCTTCTGATAGCAACACAAAACCACACCTTATACTAAAGCGAAAATAGATAAGACACAACAGAATAGCAAGAGGGGTGTCCTCGTAGAGTAATGGTTAAATGGACTGCGGAATCGTAGTACGCGAGTTCGTACCCCAGTCGCGCTATTACGTTCACTTTCGGGCAAATACCCTTGGGAAAGGTACGAACCCCCTTATCCTCTCAGCTATGGGTTAAATAGTACCACTACTGTTCTTCTGGGAGATTGGATTTGGCATTAAATAACCTGCAAAGGTTGATATGCCATTAATCAAAGAAACCAAACCAAACCAAACCAAACCATAGAAAAGCAAGAGTTGGTTATGAGTGATGGAGACGAACTGATTAATCACATAAAAATCGAATACAGCAAATTAGCAAAGAAGGAGAACAAAACTAGACATGAGTAGGTGGGGGAGGTGATCCTCTGGAAATCGTGCGAGAAATTGAAAGTGAGACCATACTACCTCATGGTATATGCACAAACCAGAATCTAACCTGGAGAATGAGACATACAAAATTCTTTGGGATTTTGAGATCAAACGTAGAGATGATTAACATCGCCCCCCCCCTACCGAAAAGTGAACTTTGCCGTCTCAGTGGGCTACAGAGTGAAAATCGAAGAAAACGAAAAGAGAAACAAGTACTCAAACCTTGCCAGAGAACTAAAAATGTTATAGAACATGAAAGGGACGGTGATACCAATTATGAATGGTCCCCAAATGCTTGGTAAGGGAATTGGAAGAGCTTGAAATCAGAGAATGTACCTAGACATCCAAACAGATGTATTACTAAGATCTACTAGAATACTGTGAAAAGTCCTATAGACTTGAAGAGACTTGCTATTACTCAGAATTCGGTGAAAGACCATCATCTTATGCTGGTGTGAAAAACTCGTGTGGAGTAAAGTGATAATAATAAGAATAATAATAATAATAATAATGACTTCTTTTCCTTTATAGGATGTCTATAATTTCTTCTATGTTTTTTTCATCTTGCTTATCGCTTCGTTCTTATATGGCATAACGTATAATCATCGTACTATTGCAGTCTAGCTATCATTATCATCATCATTATCTTAAAGTCATTTATAGCACTATTCTTCTTTCGTTTTATCACTCTCAACCACTTATAAAGATGCATATGACGTCGACCGATGGAGCCTAGTTTTCTAGAATTAAAAGTTGATATACAGTTGGTTCATTAGCTACATAGAAGGCAAATAGAGCACTCGTTTAAAAGAAATAAATAAACATACCCAGACATAGAGAGAGAGAGAGAGAGAGCGAGAGAGAGAGAGAAACGAAAAAGAAAAAGAATGACTAAAATACTTCTCTCCCTAAAGAACAAAACAATAATACAACAAAAATATAATCTAAAAAGGAACAAAAAACTTCCTAAAACACAATCGCCGAGACAGCTGTTGGCCATATTGGGGCGTATTGATTCCTTTGATTAACGTAAGTATTTCTGGTCGTTGAAACTAAACGCATCTGCTGTAATTTCATGTTTTGCCAGGCATCGATCGATGCCAGCATCCGTGATTATAACCATGTCTTTAGTCTGTCTTTATAAATAGAAAAACTCAAAATCACTCCTCCATGAAATGTTATCAAGAAGAACAAGAGCTTTACATTTCTATGATAACTTTATCTAACGGTATATATATATATATATATATATATATATATATATATATATATAAGAAAAGTTTTCGAAAAAGCGCTTAACGCCTCTTCAGCAATGCAGGTTTGGTTTGGTTTCTTTGTTTAATGGAATATCCAGCTTCTTAGGTTATTTAATGCCAAACCTATTCTTTTAAAAGAAAAGTAGTGGTACTATTTAACCAATAGCTGGGAAGATAAGGGGTTTATACTTTTCCCAGAGGTGTTTGTCTGCAAGTGAACGTAAAAGCGCTACTGGAGTTTGAACTCGCTTCCTATGCTTCCGCATTACACCACGCGGGCACACCTGCAATGCAGCTATACAACCAAGAAAAATATAAAATTTTGAAATTGTTATTTTGCTATGAAATCATTACATGATAGATAAGGTGATGGTTAACTTTGAATGGATATATATATATATATATATATATATATATATATATAATGCAAAGCTCTTCGAATGAATTGAGCACTCTGTTATCTGTTAAGGTAAAAATCTAAACAAACGAAAGCTACTACATAATGCCTTATAATTCCCGAGCTGACGTGGTTCTCTTGTTGGCTGATTGGTATAATACTAAGTCTAACGTAAAGTTGGACTGGTTTCGATCCCAGCTTCAAGCGTACTACGTTTCTAGCCACACTGAAGAGCTGTCATACAACGAAACAGTCTGTCTGTGGATGACTATATATATATACGTGTGTATATTCAGTGTAAACACTGAAAAATCATATATATGCTGGGATACATGTATGTGAGTGCATGTGTACATGTGTCGCTGTCAATGTGATTTCAATTTGTTTGTAGATAATTGAGGTACACACACATATATACATATATATATAAGGTCCACCACACACAAGCTGTTTTGTTGTATTACAACTCTTCAGAGTAGCTAGACACAAGCTGAAATCTGATATATTTACCTAGAGTCATTGTCATTATCAACGTTAGTGGGGGAATCTTTTACCAATATCTTTTTACATCCCGTTATCGGCTACTTGAAAAAAAGAAAAAAGAGCAACTGCATTTCAGCTTTGGCGTTTGAGTCAACCGGGTTTCGATCCCAGCTACGGGAAGCTAGTATGTCTAGCCACACTGATGAGTTCTGATAGAACGAAACAGATCTGTCTGTGGATGACTATATATATATATATATATGCTTCCCTACACCCGTAGGGTTCAGCTCTCTAGCGAATAAAGTAATCGTGTTGCCATTAGCGTTCATGCAAGGCTCTTCATATATGAATTGAGCTCTCGGTAGCCGTTAAGCGGATGTATGTGAACAATGGAATTTGTGATTCATAACCGTTTAAAATTTATTCGCTGCTACTGGTTCCTTCGTGGCTGAGGGGTAGAGACTTGGATTGGCGTTTGAGTCAACCGGGTTTCGATCCCAGCTACGGGAAGCTAGTATGTCTAGCCACACTGATGAGTTCTGATAGAACGAAACAGATCTGTCTGTGGATGACTATATATATATATATATATATATCAGGTCGTGCTGATAGCTCGGAGTTCCCTGACTTTATCTCGCCATCAGTCCCTGTCGTAGATCTTTAAGATTGCATCCAGTGTCTGAACTGAGCTGAATATGTAACTTCTTGCTAGACGGCCCACACTGGCACGTCGAGATATAGGAGTCCATAAGAAAGAAAATCTCTTATGAGTTTGACCTTCTCCAGCAGTGCCCAGCATGTCTTGTTCATCTTACTTGGATCGTTTGTGAGATGGGAATAAAGCAGCCGTACAGCAGTTGTTTTATGAGATGTTGATTACAGGATTTGAACCAAACTGCGCGTAGCATTCTGGCTTCCCCCCATTCATTATGTAAGAGTCCAAGTGGTGCTTTCATACCACAGTACTTCTTTCCCCTTATATAGGATATGTACATCTTGAAAGAAATCCGTATATATATATATATATATATATATATATATACCCACATACTGGATGTTTTTACGTACAGTTCTGGTCACTGTTATTGTACATCTTTTCATTCTTGATATATCTTCCTAAATGCATAGAAAATTTCCAAATCTATATAAATTCGCTGTTCTCTATCAACTAACTTGTTAATTGACCAAAATTTTTTCATTACTGCGTTTTTTTTTCAGATGATATTCTTCATTACATCCTGTAATTTCATGGGTGTCAATAATTGTGACCGAGACTGTGTGTATGCCTCTTTCTAGATATAAAAATAACTTTGAACTGTGCACAAACATCCAAAGGAAAAGTGAGAAACGTGCGCAAGCAATCGTAATTATATAGAGGTGTAAAGTAACACACACACACACACACACACACACACACACACACACACACACACACACACACACACACACACACACACACACACACACATCTATCCATCTATCTATCTATCCGCCTGTTCAAACCAAGGACAATAAATATGGAATTAGTCATGTGGCAAATGATACATGAGAAATTTATTAATATGTCTTCACTTTGTTATCTATTCTTTAGTTTTTGTGCAGCAGTTTTTTTCCGTATGTTCTAGGATGCATAATTTTTCCTCCGGACACAATCTGCAGAGATTGTTACCTTCATGGTAATATTGTGTTACACAGTTTGAATACAAAAATCAGTATTGTAAAGGAAGCACAATTTAGTTCTATTTAACCCATAGATAATACCCTTATCAGGTGCTACCACTCCGGCTCAGAGTGGACCTGCGAGCGATGGCTATAAAGAGGTACTCCACATTCCCCAAAGCTCCAGCATTACTGGAACCTCACCATCAGATTGTTTAGTGTCATATCTAGGACACTCGTTTGGGGTTCTTACTCCTCTGCAGAGAAGCAGTCGGTGTGTTCTACAGCCCCAGCCGACTGGGCAATTTTTCCAAGGGCATTAGTCTGAAAGTTAACGCAATGGTGATAATGGATGCATGAATTTCCCGAACCCCAAATCCACTGGCGGGATGTAACACAAGGTCAATTTTTTCAGTACAGCTGGTTTGAATTCAAAAGTTTCCTACTACACTATTGGTTGACTAATGAAGAATAAAGAATCCAGCATACCCTACTATTTACGCATAGTTGAAGGAGGGGGAACAGACTGATGGATGTCTTTCCAAAGGACCAAGTGACAGACAAAAGATATTAATATGTAGCTGTCTTAAAATGAGTACATCCCTTCGCAGAATTGAAGATAGTAAAAAAGATTTTCAAACCAAAATGATTTTTCTTAGTTACATGGTTTTAATGCTGTAAAGTTTGGTAATAAATCATTTATTAGCAAATGATATCAGTTTTGACTGCATAATATTCCGCTAAAAATAATAAGATTCTCGTATTTAGAAGAAAATTAATTTTTCATAAATACTGTTTGGTGTATAATTGTTTATGCGTGATATTATATATATATATATATATATATATATATATGAGATAGAAAGAGAGATAAAGGGAGAGAAATAAAGAGAGAGAGAGAGAGAGAGAGAGAGAGAGAGAGAGAGAGAGAAATCTTGTAGAACTATTTTAAAGCTTAAAGAAGGACACGTTGTTTCCTGAAATAAAAAAAACAGATCGAATATTAATTGATTGATTTCAACGACATGTCAACCGATCTGGAGTTATTTTATACCTTTAGGTTAAGGAACATACATTAAATGTTTTTTATAACAGAACAAAATTACGTAAACGCAGAGTTGGATAAAACTGAGATGTGGATGAATTTAAAAACAGAACGCTATCAACAGAAATAGAATCTTATCAAGAAATATGGAATATTGAAAAAAAAAAAAAAAAGAATATATATATATATATATATATATATATATATATATATATATAGATATCATTCAATCCAGTAAATCCGGCGTAGGGAATAATTCCAAACACGACCAATAAAATATTAAAAACTAGAATATTAAATTTAAATAACCCCGGTCAAGAGCTCAATGTAAATAAAATCCATTTAGCAAATCATTTTCTCTTCAAGAAAGAAACCGACAATCGGTTTCATTACGATAATAAATTTATTTCCATCCAGTTAAAAGCATTGATAAAAAGCAATGCTCTAAAAAATTAACAGGACTTCTTCAGATCAAACAAGAAATAGATTAAAATAATTTTTTCACATTCACAACCAGGCGAAAAAAAAACTTATTTCTCCTATATAATAAAGCAAGCCTAAACCTTTAAGTAGCAAGAAGTATCAAATTATAATGACATGTAAACAACATCCTGTTTCACCATACTTCAAATTTAACAGAGGCAAAATTTACAATTACAATAATATGAGTAAAAATTCAAACATTTATATATATATATTCACATATATTTAATTTTAGTATTTGTATTATACACATCCACTCACACAAATACCTAACAAAAATATTCGCATATTTGCTACTTTGTATGAACTTTTCCTGGTTTGTTTACTTATATAAAACCTATCTGTTTTAACATTTTCGTTGTTGTGAAATTTCTTTGTCTGCGTTGTTTGCATTTTTCATGCCGTTAATTGTGGAACAACACTTGCAGTTTTGTTTCAAACAAAACTTCGAGAGAACAAATCTCATCACTCCGAAAGTAGTGACCACCACTACATCGTCCACCACAACATTTTACTTCTTGCTTACATCAGGAAGAAAAGATACAAATTATGTTATACTTTGATATTGTTAACCTATTAAATCAGAAATGTGATTTAATTGCTAGATGTGGGCATAAAAATAAATTTAGACAATCTAAAAAATATAAGTGAATAAATAAACAAAAAATGAATAACTATGATTTATTAAATGTGTAAATGAATTAGAATTTGAATTTATATTAGTGATTTTTACTTTATTATTTTAATTTAAACGGGGATTGTACCGTAATTAAAATTAGTTTTAGTCGCTTTTAATTCATTTTAATGATAAAATTTGATGTACTGAGATTAAAAATTAATCTGATAAAGTTATATATATATATATATATATATATATATATATATATATATATATATATATATATATATATTGTACTGTGCAATATATGTTCTATATAAATATTTGAATTTTTGACATATATTATTGTAACTGTAAATTTTGCCTCCGTTAAATTTGAAGTTTGATGAAATTGGATGTTGTTTACATGCCATTATAATTTGATACTTATTGTTACTTGAAGTTTTAGACTTGCTTTAATACATAGGTGAAATAAGTTTTTTTTGCCTTAGTCTGGTTGTAAATGTGAAAAAAATCATCATAATCCATTTCTTGTTTGATCTGAAGAAGTCCTGTTAATTTTTAGAGCATTGATTTATATCAATGCTTTTAACAGGATGGAAATAAATTTATTATCTTAATATGAAGGATTGTTTTTTAAGAGAATATATATATATATATATATATATATATATCGGATAAAGGAGAAAATAAAAGAATAAAAATTTAAAATTTGTCGATTTGATTTTTTATTCTTTCATTTTCACTTAATTTAAAGAAATGAAAATTTAATTTTTTTATTTCTTAAAATTGAGTGAAAAGTTTGTTGAAAAACGAAAGCAGAGAATATTTTCTTGTTAGTAAAGTGAGTCAGAGCGTAGAAATATTTTGAAAAAATTAGAGCTAGTTAAGTTTCTGGCAAGGAAGTATAGCAATAATTGTTAGCTTAAAATAAAGGTTGTGTGAGTAAAACTCTTTGTATCAATTTGTGGCTATCTAGTAGGAGAATAAATTAAGAAGAAAATGTAAGCCTGTACGCAAGCAGCGAGCGATACATATTTTGTACTTGTAGTTTTATCAAGTTTATGTTAAAACAAATGGATACGATAGATAAAAGGTGCTGAAATGAAATGCATTCTTGAAAGAAAATGTAGGATTTTACTCAAAAAAAGTAAATCAAAAAGGCATTTGAGTAAGTAATTATGGAGTAAGTAATAGTATTTCCATACATATTCTTAGTTGAGTTAACATAGACAAATCCATACTAAACTGAAGAAAAAATTATTTCTTCGCTTGTTTATACAATTTTGGTTGGCTCGAAATTAGCTAAAACAGTTGATAATTTATCACTTCATCTAATCGGTTAATAAATTGTATTTTTTAATAATCTAGGCGGGAAAAGATTTCTTAATTTATTTTTTGTTTTGATTCTTCAAATTTCGTGCGGCAAGTCAACTATTGTCGTCTGGGAAATTTAAAAGTAGTTTTAAGAAAAGCGCATAAAAAACCGATTGGTCAATAAATACTAAAGTACAGATACAAAAATTTCAGATTCTCGAGCCTATTTTTTGCTCAAAAGAAAATAAATCTTTTTAGAATGGAAATCAACTGATTTTACACCCACATAAACACAGACAGACTGGCAGACACACACACACATATATATATGCATACATATATATATATAAATTAGGATAGCGTAGATTTAGAGTCAACGGTGCTTAGTAACAGTCAGTTTCTTTCGTCTATATTTGGCAGACGAACGCCCAAGTTAGAAACTGACAGTTATCAAGTAACTATATTTTCACATTATCCGAATTTGAATATATGCACTATAATGATAATGAGCGATATTTATACATAGATATACCAAACTTCACACACACACACACACACACGCACAAATATATATATATATATACTCTCATCAACAGATATACTGTTTCGTTGCATTACAACTCTTCAGCTAGACACGCGAGATGCTTTCTACTGGGATCGAAACCCAGCTGACTTTACTCCAGAGCCATCGTCATTCTCAGTGTTAGCGAAAGAAATTTTTTACGTATATCTTTCTGCATATACGTTATCAGCTTACTGGAGTGCTCAGTTCTTGAGAAGAGCAATTATATTTTCGCGTATGTGGCCGCCAGAAAATATCCTCCCGAGAGTATTCAACCCATAGGAGGAACATATATATATATATATATATAAAGTCTCATCTGATGGTTGTATTAAAATAACCACATTAAACTGGCTGAGAGGAATGGAGTCATTCATTCATTCATTTTATATTTTATCCTGATCTACTAAGCAGTATAAAGTACAGGGTGGAACGATAAAATTATCGCCCTAGAAAAGACGACATGATTCCATTTCCGTTTAATGAAAACCGGTTTTCTTTTTTTGTTGCAGACCATCTACTAGTTGGCCAGTTGTGTACAAATCCCAAGAGCGATAGGAGTCTTCTATCATGTCTTAAAGTGACACGATGTTCAACGAGCGAGATTGGAGATGCACCGCTGTACAACACATGCTCTCTACCGATCCAAGTTATGACAACAGGACCATTGCCAGCACCCTCAAAATGCAAATCTGGATTGCCACGAATAACAGGGACGTACCCAAGGTGATGAAAACAAAGTTTCCGGCTACGGTTATGGTCTTTGGTGTTGTTTCAAGTGAGGGCCACATCATGCCACCTCACATCTTCGAAGTCGGCTTGAAAGTCAACTCCAAAGGGTACCTGGATGCGCTGAAGAGTGTGGTGATCCCCTGGTGCAATCAGGTGGCCGGTGGCAGACCCTGGGAGTGGCAGTAGGACTCGGCGCCGGCCCACAAGTCCAAAGAGACCCAGGCTTGGCTTCAGAAGGAGTGCTACGACTTTTTACCCTTCTTTCACTGCCCCCTCCTCCCCCGACCTGAACTCGCTGGACTACTTCGTTTGGTCATATGTCGAGAACATCACCAACATGACCTCCCACAAGACCAAAACCAGCCTGATCGCCACCATCCGCCGAGTATTCGCCGAGCTCCCGCTGGCGCTTGTGGAAAAGACATGCTCCCAGTTCCGGATCCGTATCGAGGCGGTGATTGAGGCTGAAGGCGGCTACATTGAATAGATGTCAGCTCTACTAAATAATCAAGTTACCTGATTTGATTTTTTCTATAAAAGTTTTAAAATAAAGCTGTAGTGTTGTTTTCTTTAGGATGACAATTTTATCGTTCCACCCTGTAGTTTTCGATTTATAAAAAACATTTTTAAACGATTTGTTTATTAAACAATGCATATATATATATATAGCGGGCGAGCGAGCGAGCAAGGGGGAGATGGAGAGATGAACAAACATGATAAAACAATTAGAAATATTTCTTTGTAGTTCTTTGTTTTTTTAATTGTTCTTAAGTAGTTTTGACAATCGTCAGGAGAAACATTTTTGGGAGGATATTTTTTAATAAGTTTTTTAAAAATAGTTTTAAAAAGACATGATATTTTATAAAAGAAGCGAAGAAAAATCAACTGGTAACGTAGCATATTCATCTGTTGAATACAAATGATTTTTTCGTTTCCAAGTGTCTTGAACTGACCATTATATGATCCCTGCTATCACAGACACCATGCACTGATCTCTCCATTTGAAAGATATTTGTTAAACATGGGCAAGACGTGTTTCAAATTAACCGTAACTGTTTTGATCTTATATTTAACGTCGATAATTGTTTATTTAGGTGTTTATGTGTCAACCCACATCTATCAATTTTATTTCAAAGAATTTTTTGGATGGTTTAACTTAATTTTAAACATATTTGGGATTCGTGTTAACAGACGTTTTATCCATTTATTTTAACGCGTTTTTGTTTTTTTCCGATTCTATCTATGATGATGAACTTTGCATATATATATATATATATATATATAATGACATTAAAGAACTAACAGAGTATGTCTACTGATTTGGTTGGTTGTTTTTGTTGATGGCATATCAGCCTTTGTAAATTATTTAATTCTTATCCATTTTATACAAATAATCCGTACTATTTCAAACAATTCAGTTTAGCATGAGTACACAGTTTAATTGTTAAAACATTTCTATTTTAAGCTATTCAGTTTAGTCAAACAGTTCTAATTCAAACAATTCAGTTTAGTATAAGAGTAGTTTTTGTCCACACACTTAGTTAAATATCAAACAGTTCTATTTCAAACTATACAGTTTAGCATAAGTACGCATTTTAGTTCAATCTGACCCATAGATAGGGCCCGATCAGGTGCAACCACTCAAGGCCAGAGTGGACCCGGGAGCGATGACAATGGAGGGATTCTCCGCATTCCCCAAAGCTTCAGAATTACTGGAACCTCACTATCAGATTGTTTTGTGCGATATCCAGCACACTCGTTGGGGGTCTTACCTCTCTTCAGAGAAGCAGTCGGTGTATTCAACAATGCCAGCCGACTGTGCAAGTATGTCTACTAAGGACAGATGATAAATATGTGCTGAAACATGGATGAAGCCCTTTTTTGTCTGCGATGTTCTACGCAAGCAAAACGTAGTCTGCCACGAAGAAGGAGGGACAGCAGCTGGTTATGACACAGAGGGCTTTGGAAAGATTGTGACAGTTGCCCGGGTACATCCGAAGTGAGTTAATTCAGGAGCGGAGTGAAGGACGTAATAGCAGAGTACCGAAAGCAGAAGTTCCATTCGGCCAGACATATCTCAAGGTTTACAGACAAGACGTGGACTCGTGCAATTGTCGAATTGTATCCGAGACCCCGGAGATGACTATTTGTAAGACCTCCACTGTAGGAAGACGAAATTGTCCTGCAATTCGGGCCAATATGGAGAACGAACTGAAAGTGCATTGTCAAAAACATCAGACAACCTTTCCAATATATATATATATATATATATATATATATATATACTTGTGTGTGCGTGTGTGTGTCTTTAGGTGTAATTTGTGGACACAGCTGTCATAATTTTTTTATCAAATAATTCACAGTTATATTAAAATAATCCGAAAGACAACTGAATTTAAACTGTATGTTTTTGCGTGAGAAAAGTTATTGAGAATAGACATCATTGTTTGTTGAATTCTATATTTGTTAATCTTGTTAATCTCTCGTAGAAACGAAAGCCGTTATAATTGAGGCCCTTTATTTCAAGACTGATCCCCAGTAAGATCTTAGAGTATTTATATACCTCTCCTATTAGGCCATAAGCGACCCAAGTGTCTTTTTTGAGTGGTGTCCTATGCGGATGTCAAAAAAAAAAAAAAAAGGTTTAAAAATTGTCCATTTTCTTGTTTTTGCCCTTGCTTCAGGGAATTGTACTGACTTAGCGCCCTTAATGCAGTGAAAATTTGCACACTGGGAGGTCAGGTCTTCCAGGAATCAGGCTTATCAATTGTTTATCCCAGACGATGATTAAGATCTGATAAAACTTAATGAATTTGTTAGTCTTCACGCTTAGGAGGAACACGTTTATCTTCCTTTTTGTGTGAAAGCCCTCGCACTCTCGTTGAAGAAGAAAAGTCATTGTAAATATTGATTTAAGATGGCTGAGAGTAACATTACGGAGTTTTAGTTAGATTCTTGGTGACTATTTTCTTTTCCCAAAAATCAAAACTCAGGTCTGTGATTGCAATTTGAGAATTATTTATGAATATTCATTGGCTGTAAGAAAAGAAAAAGGATTGTACCACAGTTATGGAAACAGGTCGTGACAAATCAACAAAGGCAGTTGCAGCTAATAACTTCTAGCACTGTTTTCAGAAGTGTGAATAACGTATTTGTCGGTATTTAACTTCCGAAAATAGCTATTTTAATCCGTTAATGATGGTTTGATTCTGACGGTATGTTAACCTCTCTGAGGTTATTTTATCCCTAGAGGTCAGGGAATCGTGTTCATTGTACGTCTATATTAACATTTTTGTATAGTTGTTACTTAAGAGTTTTTTGAGGGTCACCGTTCAATTGAATAACAATAAGGAGGCGCTCATGTCGTAATGGTTATCGTTATAGGAAATAGACACATTGACTCAAGTTCACATACTGGACGAGGCAGTTTGCGTTTCACATAGCATATACTATAGGGAAACGTATGAATCCTAATATTTTTCCTCCAGCTATGGGTAAATAGTAGGACAGATTTGACTCTTTTACCTTTGTATGCTAACCGGTCTCGGAGAAAGAAAACTCTAAATTCAAACCTGTTAAACTCTGTTTAAATACTGACCTTGTGTCAAAGCCTGCTCGTGTGGTAGAGTTGGTAAATGCATATCATATTTACCAACCAGGATATGACACAAGGTCAATTTTTAAGCGGACTTTAACAGGTTTGAATTCAGAGTTTTCCTTCTCCTAGACTAGTTGCCTCACCAAGGCTGAAGAACCCAGTCTGCCTTACTATTTACCCATCGCTGGAGGGAGAATAATTGGATTCATACTTTTCCCATGTGAAATCCAATCGGCCTCGTCCAGGATTTAAACTCATATCACCGTCTCCATTTCCTACGACAATAACCATTACACCATCTCACTTGCAACTCACTGCTAGTCAGGTCAATCATAGCTGAGTATTCTATAATTAGGCCCTTGTGCCAGACTAGGATAAGTTTAAGAAATAACCACATGAGCCCAAATTTGCAAAAACATGTGGGTGAGAGTTAGTGCATAGACGTGCATCTGTGCAGCAAGTCATTTACCTGAATATTGAATATAAAAAATAAGAAATGAAATTTAAAAAAAGAATTAAAAAAAAAATTAAGATGAAACAACAATAGCAATCGATATCCGCGTCCACACGTTCATTTATAGGAACGCCCAAACGCATTCCTACATAAAGGGTGGAGTGGGAGGGGGAAATATTTATTTAAATATTTTGTGCCCTCGACGCTTTTCAATCATTTTAACCTAATCAAGATGCCTTAATAAAATTATCTAAATGTTTCTCTTTTCATTTTGTACGCTGGCTTTAAATGATCCTGAATTTCAAAACACCATTAAAAAATTATTTGTGACCAAAACCATAACGTAAAACATACAAAAAGGTAAAAATAAAAAAAAATAGAGGAAGTTGAAAGAAATGAGAGAAGTAAAAAAAAAATGTAAAAGAAAGGGAAAGAATACAAAGAAAAATACTGAGAACAATCAAACACTACTACTACTACTACTACTACTACTACTACTACTACTACTACTACTACAAATAATAATAATAATAATAGTAGTAGTAGTAGTAGTAGTAGTAGTAGTAGTAGCAGTATTGTAGTATGATAATAATAATAATAATAATAATAATAATAATAATAATAATAATAATAATAATATCATCATCATCATCAACAGCAGAATGATAAAACCCATGAAGAATGAGTGAAAACAAATAATAAAAATGATTATTTCCAAATAAAATGAAAATTGAAATACCAAAAAGAAAGAGTTAAAAAAAAAGAAAAGAAAGGAAAAAGGAAAAGCAAAAAAGAAGACTATTTACTCCAACACACAAAGAAAGAGAGAAGAAAGATGAGAAAAAAAGAAAACCTAATGAATAAAAAAAACCGAATGTAAACAAAACAAAAGAGAAATGAAAAAAAAATAACAAATGCTAAAATAGAAATAAATAAATGAATAGATAAATGAAGAATTAAAGAATGAAAGAAAAAAAAAGATGGTATCCAGGAGAATGACTAATTGCGAAAGAAATAAGAAAAGAAAACCCAAGGGGGTTATTAATCCTTCCAAAAAAGGAAGACATTGAATGAAAAAAAACAAACGAAAACAGAACGAAAAGAGAACGAAAACGAAGAAATAAAAGAATGCAAGAAAAAAGTCGGAAAAAGAAAGAAAATACCAAGAAGAATCACAGAAAGTGAAAGAAAAGAAGAAAGAAAAACAAATGAAAAAAAAAAAGATAGAAAAGCAGAAAGAAAGTTATTGGAAACGTAAAATGTAAAATATTAAAGAAATAAAAGAAGAATGAAGAACTGAAAATGAAAAGAAAAGAAAAGAAAAGAAAAGAAAAGAAAGAAAGAAAGAAAGAAAGAACGGGAAAGAAAAACACAAAAAGAAAATTTGAAAAGTAAGTGAATATAAATAGCAAATGATGAACAAGGAAGAATAAATGAATAAATGAATGAATGAAAATACAGAGAAAGAAAAAATAAAGAAAAAGATGCAGTGAAAAAGAACGATACGAGGAAAAACTAGAGAGAGAGAGAGAGAGAGAGAGAGGGAGGGGGTTAAAACCATAAAAAGTGGAAGAACTAAGATAGATAGATAGAAAGAGAGAGAGAGAGAGAGAGAGAGAGAGAGAGAGAGAGAGAGAGAGAGGGTTACAACCATAAAAAAGAAAGAAAACAAGAATTAATGATTGAAAACCTAAAAAAAAGAGTTAAAATCAGTAAAAACGACAAAAATGAAAAGGTTGAAAAAAAAAAAAAAGAAAAAACATGAAAAGAAGAAAAAGAGGGAATGAGTTAAAGTCGTAATTAGGGAGGAATGCGAATTTTGATAAAAAAAGAAAAAATTGGCCGTCGGCCATTTTTTTTCCCCATTCGTTCACGTTCGCTGCTTCATGTCAAATGCCAAATCTCCTTGTTTGTCTCATATTTTTACAATAACTTGTTTCCAACCAGCCGTTCTCCCAGACTCTGACAGATTTGAAGGAAAAATGTGCAAGAAAATTCATTAAAATAATAAAAGACGGAAAAAAAGATCGAAACATAAATTGGGAAAAATTTTCTTTAAATGAAAAATATTTCTCCTCGTGTATTTGGCAATTTTCTTTCTTTACTTCTTATTTGTCCTCTTGCATCGTTAACTTATTTGCATTTGAAAAAAAAAGCTCACTTTCTTTCTTTCTTTCTTTCTTTCTTTTCATTTCTTTTTATAGCTAATTTTCTTTGTTCTAGTTAAATTAATTTAGTCTTTCTTTCTTTCTTTCTTTCTTTCTTTCTTTCTTTCTTTCAGTCAAATTAACTCGACCTTCTTTTCTTTCTTTTTTTCTTTCTTTCTATTTTTCTTGATGGCTAATTTTTTTTGTTCAAGTCAAATTAATTTGATCTTTGTTTTTTTCTTTCTTTCTTTCTTTCTTTCTTTCTTTCTTTCTTTCTTTCTTTCTGATTGATTTTCTTTGTTCAAGTCAATTTACTTCATCTTTCTTTCTTTCTTTAACACGTATTACTACAGATTTCCTTCATCCCTTCATTCCTTCCTTTCAGACAAATATTCAATTTGTTTCTGGCGCTTGTAGATCTGATGCAATTCAAATTTTTTTGTGTGTGCAAAATTTATTTATTTCATAGAACTTTCCTCAAATCCATCTTTAGCTGAGGCTAAAATTATTTTTAATTACTTTTGCTTCCTCTGTTTTCTTCTTAAGATGGAATCATCACTTCTTTTTATCAAGTTTTTGTGCAGGAGACATGAAATAAATAATTCTGTCAACTTGGACAGTTCAGTAAGCTAGAATATATTTTCGAATAATGACAAAAAGATAGAAAATGATTGAGAGAACAATGTAAGATTTAAAATTCCGGATGAATACGTAAAGAAATTAGGAGAAATAAGGACCGATAATGAAAGGACAATTGAAACACTAAGAAAAAATGATAACAGTAATAAGAGCAAACAAGTACAAACAAGTATATGACTGGGTATGAAAGGTGATTTGGTATGAATTGCGCAAGAGTCTAAAATTTGTCCACGCTGATAGATGGTATATGCTCAAATCAGAATTTTTTTTCTGGAAAATAGGACGCATAAAATTCTCTGGGGCTTTTAGATACAAACGGATCAGCCAATCCTGGTTAGAAGACGAAACCTCACTTTGATTTACAAGCAGAAAAAAATTTGTTATTCAGTGGATTTTGTTGATCCACAGTTAGAATAAAACGAAAAATTGCACAAATATTTGGACCTTGCCTGAGAGCTGAAAAATTTGTAGAACGTAAAACTGACGGTGATACCAATTGTAACTGGAGCCTGTGGAATGATGCCTGAAGGGCTGGAAAAGATACTTGGGGAAATGAAGATTGGAGGATGAATAGAGACCATCCAGACCACAATACTGCTAGAATCAACTAGAATACTTAGAAGAGTCCTGGAAGCTTACTGTTTCTCTGACTCCAGCGAAAAACCACGTTAGAGCTGATTAAAAATAATAATAATAATAATAATAATAATAATAATAATAATAATAAAGCGAATGCTGCAAATTATCACAGAAGGACTATAAGACTAGAGACGACTGGGTGGGCAAGGTGATCCACTGGGAGATGTGCAAAAAATTTAAATTTGACCATACAAACAAACGGTATATGCATAACCCAGTAGCTGTGCTGGAGAATGACACACCCAAACTCCTACGAGACTTTGACATACAAACGGATTACCGAATCTCGGCCATATAGTAATCAACAAAAAAAGTGAACTTGCAAAATTGTAGATTTTGCTGTCCCGGCTGACTACAGAATAAAACTGAAAGAAAGTGAAAAGAAGGATAAGTACCTCTACCCTGCTAGGGAATTAAAAAACTATGGAACATGGTGACGATTGTACCAGTCATGATTGGTGCATTCAGTACAGTAACTAAAGGACCATTAAAGGGACTGGAGGACTCGGAAGTTGGAGGACCAGTGGAGACCATCCAAACTACAAGATTGTTGAGAACGGCCAGAATACTGAGAAGAGTCCTGGAGACTTGACGAGATTTGCTATCACTCAAACTCCAGTGAAAGACCATCAGCTAACGCTGATGTCAAAAACTCAATAATAATAATAATAATAAACTCCAGTGAGAAACCATCAGCTAACGCTGGGGTGAAAAACTCGAAAAAGTTAATAATGATAATAATAATGATAATAATACTAAAGCAACCACTTAGATCAGTGACACCGGCGGAGAAAATGGACTTGGGAAGACAAAAATTTTTCGCTTTGCTGTTATGTTTGGAGCAACACAACGTAAAGAATGTAGAGAAAAAGAATAATAGAAATCTGGGAAGAATGCTCGAGATTTAAGACAAGAAACCAAAGACTCGCTGACCATCTATGACGATAATTAAGAAAGGTTGGTTTTCTGACCTTGAAATAATAGAAATATATAAAAAAATAAATCAGGAATCATGTCAACAAATTCCCAATACAATAACCGAGACACTACATACTGAAGAAAAAGAAAACCATCTAACCGAATTGAAACGCAAAGTAATAGTAATCGAAACATAACACACTCTAAAATCACAGAACGTACCCAAACAACAGAAGAAGAAATGAATGTAAAAATAATAAAGAGAATCATGTCTGAAAACTAGACAATATTTCCATCTTTTAGGAACCCCAACAGGAAAACAGTCAAGGAAGAATCTGGAAAAAATAAACAAATTAACAAATATCTCAACGAGCAACATCATGTAATGAAACGAACTGATCTATGCAGGAGCGAAATTAGTCTGAGATAAAATCGGTGTTCCCCGAAAGAAAACGAACAGAAATTAAAAACCTGGATGGGAAATTGGGCTGGAAACACTGATGAGTAATCTACCACAACAAGCAAAAATGTGAAGAATAAGAAAAAAACGCTGGAATATATTAGAACGAAAGAAGAAAAGCAACACAGCAAGCAAAAGAAACAATACAACTCGAGGAGATAAGAAATTACTGGCGAAAGAAGGAAGACTAAAAAGATACCGAGACAGAGGAAAACAATACAGACAAAACATGATATTCCAAAACAACGAAAAAATTCTACCAGCAAGTAGGAGGGAAACGCACGAAGACATACCAATAACCGGGCGACAAGGAAACAAAACAATTCTGGAGCAAAATATGGGAACGAAGAGATATTAACAGAAAATCCGAATGGATGAGCAACACAGGAAACGAGTTACAAGGACTCGAGGAAAGACTGAAGGCGAAAATACAAAGCGACTCATTCAGAGCAACACTCAAAAAAGTAGAAAATTGAAAAACGTCAGGACATGATGGCATTCATGGATACTGGTTTAAAAAGTTCGCTTCCATTCATGACAGACTGGCTATCGAAATGAATAGATGTTTATAAAAATCTGACATACCGAAATGGATGACAAAAGGAAAGACCACCCAGATCCTAAAAGAGCCCCCCCACCCCCCCAAAACTCCGCCCTAACAACTACCGATTATGTGAAAAATACAAAAGGAACAAATTAGAGAGGAGATTTACGATTCGCTAATAAACCGTGGACTGTTCCTAGAGGAACAAAAAGGATGCCGGAAGTGGGCCAGAGGAACAGAAGAAATACTGTACACTGACCAACACATCCTCAACAACAGCAAAACGAAACTGAAAACCTCGCTATGGCCAAGATTGACTTCAAAAAGGCATACAATATGGTCCCGCAAAGCTGGATTGACTGCCTCAAAATGTGCAAGATAGTCGACAAAGTCATAAAGTTTATCGAGGAGACCATGAAAAACTGTAAAGTGGAATTGATGGTAGGAGGAAAAAGTTTAACTGAGGTGCAAATCCAGAAAGGGATCTTCCAGAGAGATGCACTATGACCATTGCTATTTGTAATAGCGATGATGCCACTCAATCACATAATTAGGAAATTCACAGGCGGATACAAACTTAGTACATCGCAAGAAAAGATCAATCACATAATGTACTTGGACGACATCTAACTGTTTGCCAAAAATGAAAAAGAATTGGAAACCCTAATACAGGCAGCGAGAATATAAAGTCAGGATATAGGGAAGGAATTTTGCACAGAAAAACGTATCATGCTAATAATGAGAAGCGATAAACGACACATGACGGAAAGAATAGAACTATCAAATTAAGAAAACATCAGAATGCTGGTAGAAAAGGAAACTTACAAATACTTGGGAATATTAGAAGCGGAAACCATAAAAAGCAGAAATCAAAGAAAAAAATTTAAAACTATTTCTGGTGAGCGAGAAAATAACTCAAAACCAAACTAAATAGAAAAAATATCATGAAAGGGATTAACGCTTGGGGTGTTCCTCTTCTAAGATACTCAGAACCATTCTTGAAGTGAACGAGGGAAAAAACTTAAACAAATGGACCAGAGAACATGATAACTAATGACGATGCATAAGGCCTTACATCCCAGAGATGTCAAGAAAAGAAGGAGGAATAGGATTCGGCAGCATTGAAGATAGCTTTGATTGAGCGATACGACGACTCGAAGACTACATAAAAAAAAGAGTAATGAAAGACTAATTATAGCGACTAGAAACAATACAAACAACACAAGGATCAACAGAGCAACAATAACTAGAAAACAAAAAAATGGAAAGGAAAACAACTGTATGAATATTTTAAGCGACAAAAAAACGAAATCCCACAAGAAAGATATAGACATGGCTAATAAAAGGAAACTTTCAGAGAGAAATTGAATCTTTTCTAATAGCAGCACAAAACAACGAATAAGGACTAACTATGTTAAAGTAACAAAATAGCAAGTGTTGGTTATGTGGTGATAGAGACGAAACGATCAATCGTACAATAAAGAAATGCAGTAAATTAGCGCAAAAAGAGTATAAGACTGACACTAGTGGATGGGGAAGGTGATCCACTGGGAATTATGCTAAAAGTTTAAATTTGACTACATGAACAACCACGATATGAACAACCAGGAATCTGTCCTGGAAAATAAGAGACATAAAGTTCTCTGGGATTTTGAGATACAAACAGATCCCCCAATCTCGACCAGACGACCAGGCCTTGTGACAGACGACAAATAAAAGAGAATTTGTCGAATAGTATACTTTGCCGTCCCGTTGTGCAACAGAGTAAAATTAAAAGAAAGAGAAAAGAGAGATAAGTATCAAGACTTAGCTAGACTATAGAACAGTCTGGAAACAGTGATGTCACTCGTAGTTGATGAGTACTGAAGAATCTCCGAAGGATTGGTAAAGGGATTAGAAGACTAAGAATTCATAGGACAAGTGGGGACGATTCAGACGACAGTATTATTAAGATCGGCTAGAATACCGAGAAGAGATCTGGAGACCTGTAGAGACTTGCTGTCATTCAAGTTCTAGCGAAAGAACCCTAGCTGACGTTGGTTTGAAAAACTCTCAAGGAGTAATATAATAACGACAATAAACAACAGAGTAAGCAAATGCATCTGCTTAGCGTAGGAGCACAAGAATAGGCACAACAGAATGGAGAGGGTGATCGATTGGGAATTGCGTGAAAGAAAGTAGATAATCATAGTAGAGTGTATGATATCTGCAAAATTTCCAAGTTGGGATAGCCAAAACGTACCTAAAACTTTCCTCCCGATAACCTAATTGACTTGAAACTAATTTCTCTTTCATCGCAGGGCAAATCTAGGGGTACCTTATTATAGAAAAGTTAATACTAAAATGTTCCGTTTTCCTAATACTTTGATTAGAAATAGATGTAGAAATTTTATATAAAAATAGATGGTTCAATTTTGAATGCCTACCAAATCACCAATTATTGCGAATACGCATGAGAAAAAAAAAAAAAAAAAAAAGAAAAAAAGAAAAGCAATTGTGCATTGCAATTAGAAAAATTAATTTACTCTTTTGCTTTGATTCGGGGCGCAATTTTAACTTTCAATCTGCGCATCAGTTAATTTTTAATTCATCTTTTGATATTTTAGTATTTAAACTGACAGTCTCATTCATATCTCCCCCTCCACACACACACACACACACACACACACACACACATATATATATATATATATATATATATATATATATATATATAAGCTACATTATCAATATTATATATATATATAAATATATATATAAATATATATAAGTTTGGAAATGATTAAAATATGGGTTTTTAGGGGAATGGTTCAAACTGTAATTAATTAATTAACTACATTTGATTAATTAAAAATTGATTGAATGTAATAATCTGATTAGACATTTATTTTATTATCGTTTATTTCGAGTAAAAATATTATGAACAAAACTGACTAGTTTTCCCTAATTTCTTTTAAATGAATTGCATTCCTTCGATTCTGTTTTTTTAAGGGTGCGATTTTAGACGTGTCTGTGCAAAAATTGACATAAAATTCTTATCTCTATACAATCAATATGGCCTATAGAGAGTTTTATTTGTTAATTTCAATTTCTATTGAAATATTTATATTTGAATATATAAATATAGTTGGCATATCGATTCCAAAAGTGAGTTTTTTTTTTTTTTTTAACAGAATTCTGAACGAAGAAGAGTTTCTATGACGTCATCAAGATTTATCGAAATATCATTCTGTTTTAACGAAGGAAGAAAAGAAGGAAGGAAGGAAGGAAGGAAGGAAGGAAGGAAGGAAAGAGGAAGATCATAAAATGAGAGACCGAAAAGGAGAGAGAAAGAAGAAAAAAAACGAATTAAAATAAACAAAAAATAAAACCTGAACGAACATTCCAGGAGACAAATTACTGAAATAACAGATAAAACAATATAAGCATGATGAGATAAAGGACATAAAGTTAAATCTAAGTTAATGTTGTCCTAGAATAATTACAGAACTAGAAAAACAGACCCACCAAGTGTTTATTATAAAGACAAATATAGACTAGGCCCAAATCCAGAGGGGATGGATAATTGTATGTTGAAATTTGCAAAAAACAAACTTTCTTTGGTTTCTTTGTGATCGACCGCCGGCGACTTGGAGAATAACTTTAATCGCCCGAATAAGTTTTCACACGACAGAGTCGATCCGGCAAACAGAATCTTAAAGGATATATATATATATATATATATGTATATTTAGGCAGCATTTCTTCGTTAATGCAAATTTCATTAAACATAATAGACATTTTATGTCTACATATTTTCTTTTGGATCCGTTCGAATTCCCGTATTACTTTTATCGTATTCGGGGGGAATTGATTTAGGTATTGTCCATAGTTGTATGTATCCCTAGTACTTTCTCATTTGGTCATTAGAAATAACTCCTCTCCTCCGATTGGGGTGTTGCAAAAAACCAACGTTATATATAAATTTAAATGTCCCCTAGGAGATTGTATCTCTGATAATAATAATAATATATATGTTGGTTTAACCTCAACTACCCTGTCGAGGAGACTTACAATGCACCTTTCTGACACAAGTTCAATAGCTCAGCATTTAAAAAAACATTCATGCCCAACAACACAACTACGAAAAATTCTCACCGACAACACAACAATACTCGAACATCAAAATAATAAACAAAAACTTCAGATTCTCGAAGCACTATATATTAGAAAACTGCAACCAGCACTTAATAGAATTAATTTTCAAACCAGTGCTAACGTACTTAAATGTCTTTAGCTACTGGCACTATTTACAGAATTACATTTAAAAGCAAGCGCCATAATCTCCAACAGCAAAGACGTCCTTACACAGTAGTAATTTGCTAAAACAAAATTACATCACTTTTGTAACAGATTCTCCCCTGATGATGGCCCAGAGTCGGGCAGAAAGTACTAGGGATACATACAACTATGAACAATACCTAAATCAATTCCCCCCGAATACGATAAAAGTAATACGGGAATTCGAACGGATCCAAAAGAGAATATGTAGGCATAAAATGTCTATTATGTTTAATGAAATTTGCATATATATATATATATATATATATATATATATATATATATATATATATAAAATTAACTTAAATTGTGAGTCGGAAATCTCCTACTAAAGTTTCACCTTAACGGATCATCAGGAAGTCTCATACAGACTCGGTATGAGACTTCCTGATGATCCGTTAAGGTGAAACTTTAGTAGGAGATTTCCGACTCGCGATTTAAGTTAATTTTATAATTGGCTCCACTCGTGTTGAGCACTCTTGTAATTGTAGCATTGCGGTGTTTACGGAGGGTTTTAGTTTTCTTTTGACCAACTGACTGCATATCTCTTGATTTTTTCAACTGGTGTGACAGGGTTGGCTTTTTCTTTCTTTTTGTCCTATGATATTTTTTCTTTTTCCCCCAGGCGGTGATTAAAGATATTTTCATCTCTTGTTCTTGGCGTTTTTTTTCTTTTTTTCTGGTAACCTTGAATGCTGGTAGATATTAGATCAGTAAATTTATATATATATATATATATATATAACCTCAATTTTACCAACAGAAAATAGACCAACACTACTACACTTTCTACATATGGCAAAAGAAGAAACAGGCAAACCTCCTGTAATAAAATGGGATAAGCATAAATTTACAAAGGAGGTATCAGTAGTTGAAGATTGTATCCGGAATAGAAATTATGCATCGTAGAACATGCTGAAAACAAACTGCTGAATAAAAAAATGAATTGATATCAAAGTAGATGCATATTAACAGACTTTTCCAGTGTTATTCTTACCCAGTTGGATGGGGTTGTAGAATACACTAACTGTATCTCTGCAGAGGGGTAAGAACCCCTCCCCAACGAGTGTCCCGGATATGAAACTAAACAATCTGATGGTGAGGTTCCAGTGATGCTGGAGCTTTGGGAATTGCGGAGCATCCCTTCATTGCCATTGCACCCAGGTTCATTCTGGCCCGGAGTGGTAGCAACTGATCTATGGGTTAAATAAAACAAAACTGCGTACTTATGCTCAACTGAATTGTTTGAGAAAAGTAAAAGTAGTAAAGTTGGCGACTGTAGTTGAGGGTGACCCGAAGGCTCCCTTTTCGATAGCTACTACACAAAGGTGTAGGGGAGGGTGCAACTCCTTTTCCCGGATTGACCCACTTTAGTCTTGATCCGTACCTTATAATCCTGAGTGTTAAGCAAGAAGGCATCAAGTACCATTTTTGAGTCTTTGGTATGACTCGACCTGGGAACTGTTTATTTGTTTAGAAACTATTGTTTAAAATAGAACTGTTTTGACATTTGAATTGTGTACCAATGCTAAATAGTTAGAAATGGAACTGTTCTTGTATGCTAAACTGAAATATTTGAAATGAAACTGTTTTGATATCTAACTGTGTGTAAACAAAAACTATACTTATACTAAACTGACTTGTTTTAATAAGAACTGTTTGACTTAATTGAATAGCTTGAAATAGAAAAGTTTTTGACAATTTAAATGTGTACTCATGCTAAACTGAATTGTTTAGGATAGAACTGGTTATTTATCTAAAAATGGATTTGGCATTAAATAACCTGCAAGTGTAGATATGCATAAAATCCAACCAACCAACCTGTGTTCTTTCATATTCATTCTTCTTCATTTATACTGCCCTAATTATTTCTCTCTCTCTCTCTCTCTCTCTCTCTCTCTCTCTCTCTCTCCGTATATATATATGTGTGTGTGTGTATGTGGGTTTCCTCTTGTTTGAGTGTCACGTGTACTGAAAACTTACTGAGTGGTGACACACCAGACAATAAATACAGCTGAGTAGTCACTTTTCTCACATTTCAGTATGATGATTGTACTGATCAAGTAACTGACCTCTATTATTTATAATTGAAATATTTTGGGTTACACACACACACACAGAGACACACACACACACACACACACACACACACACACACACACACACACACACACACACACACATATATGTATATATTAAAAGAACCAAAAGAAGAGACTATATGAACTGGAAATTACTGGAAGAATTGAAACCATTCAAATAATAGCAATACTAAAATCAGCTTGGATACTTAGAAAAGTCCTGGAGAACTGACAAAACATGCCGATAGATGCCAGTGAAAAAATATCTATCAGAACTGGTCTGACAAACTTTCAAGGAGTACACAGAATAAAACTGAAAGAATGTGAAAAGAAGGATAAGTACCCCGACCTTGCTAAAGAATTGAAAAAACTACAGAACATGATGGCGACAATTATACCAATTGTGAATGGTGCTTTTGGCACAGTAAATAAAGGATTAATTATTAAAGAGCCTGGAGGACTTGGAAGTTGGTGGACGAGTGGAGACCATCCAAACGACAGCATTATTGAGAACGGCCAGAATACTGAGAAGAGTCCTGGAGACTTGAGGAGACTTGCTGTCACCCAAACTCCAGTGAAAAACTATCAGCTAATGCTGATGTGAAAAATTCTAAAGGAGTAGGGTTTGGCTCTCTTCATTGAGCTTGATGGACCAGCAGCCATTTTTTAATAATAATAAAATTCTCTTCTGATAGCGGCTCAAAACAACGCCATAAGGACTATGCCACAGCAAGAATAGACTAGACGCAACAAAATAGCAGATGTAGAATATATGGTGATAGAGACGAAATGATCAACCACATAATAATCCTATGCTGTAAATTAGAGCAAAAAAGTATTAGCTAAGATCCGACTTGGTGGGAAAGGTGATCCACAGGGAATTCTGCAAAAGATTGAAATTTGACTGTATGAATAAATGCTCAATTCCCAACCAAGAATCCGTTCTGGAGAATGAGACGCACAAACTTTTCTGGGGTTTTGCGATACAATGGGATCACCTAATCTTGGCCAGTCTACTAAACCTAGTAATAATAAAAAAACTACAACAATAAACCAAAAAAGATAACTTGCCGAATAGTTGACTTTGCCGTTCCGGTAGACCAAGGGGTAAAATCGAATGAAAGCGAAGAGAGAGAGATAAGTACCTAGACCTTGCTAGAGAACTGAAAAAACTATAGAACATGATAGTGAGGCTGATACCAGTCGTAATTGGTGCGCTCGGTACAATCACCGAAAGATTTGTACAGGGAGTGAAGGACTCTGATATAAGAGGACTTGTGGAGACTATCGAAGCTACACCATTACTAAGATGGGCTCAGAAAACTGAGATTAATCCCGGAGATTTGAGGAGACTTGCTGACACTAAAACTTCAGTGGAGAACCATCTGCTGGTGTGAAAAACACTCAAAGGAGTAAGATAATAATAAAACATATTAACCAGATAACTTTTGAATATTTTGATGTTCCGGTGGATCACAGTTTGGGAACAAAAGAAAACGAAAAGCTTGATCTTACCAAAGAGCAGAAAAAAACTGTGGCACATGAAGTTGATGGTGATATCAAATTTAACTGGTGCGCTCGGAACAGTCCGAAAGGTCTTGGAAATGAGAGTGGCGGAATTGGAAATCAGAGGAATAATGAAGATCATCCAAGACACAGCATTATTGAGATCGGTTAGAATACTGAGAAGAGTCCAGGAGATCTGCAGAGAGATGCTGTCATTTAGACTCCACTGAAAGGCCACCAGCTAACGATGAAAAACTCGTAAGGAGTAATATTCTACAACAACAACAACTACTGCTACAACTAGTTGTAACAATAATCACATAATAAGCGAATGCTGTAAACTAACATACAAAAGAGTACAAGACTAGACATGACTTGGAAGGAGGAAGGTGATCCACTGGGAAATGTGCAAAATTTTTTAAATTGACCATGCTAGCAAATGGTATGTAAACAAGCTAGAACCCGTCCTCGTGAATGAAACGCACAAAATTCTCTTGGATTTTCAGATACAAACGGATCACCTAATCCCGACCAGAAGACCAGTCCTAGTGATAATTAACAAAAAAAAAATAATAATAATAAAAATAAAATAAAAAAAAAAAAGATAAAATACCCCCTTCCAAAGAAAACCAAAAAACAAAAAGAGAGCATGCCATATAGTGAACTTTTGCCGTCCTTACGGACCACTGAGTGAAAAGTAAAGAATATG
The DNA here is from genome assembly GCA_963585895.1 of Sepioteuthis lessoniana. Classification (NCBI taxonomy): domain Eukaryota; kingdom Metazoa; phylum Mollusca; class Cephalopoda; order Myopsida; family Loliginidae; genus Sepioteuthis; species Sepioteuthis lessoniana. The sequence goes on from OY757913.1 coordinate 34,074,760, forward strand.
CAAAGAGACACAAGTACTTGAACCTTGCCAGAGCACTGAAAAAAAGTGTATATTAACGGTGATACTAATTGTAATTAGTGCGCAAGGAATGATCTCCACAAGTTTGGAAAGAGGCCTGGAAGAGTTGTAAATTGAGGGACGAATCGAGACCACCCAAACTGCAGTATTGTTAAGATCGGCTAAAATAGTGAGAAATGCCCTGAAGACCCGAGGAGACTTGCTGTCACTTGGACTTTAATGAAATACTCTGGTGGGAAAAACTCGCAAGGAGTATAATAATATAATAATAATAGTAATAATAGACGAAACGATCAATCACATAAGTGAATGCAGCAAATTAACAAAGAAAAAGTACAAGACTAGACACGACTTGGTGGGCAAGGTGATCCACTGGATATGTGCAAGAAATTTAAATTTGAACATACGAACAAATGGTATACGCACAACCCAGCACCAGTCCTAGAAAATGACACAAAAAAACTCCGATGGGACTTTGACATACAAACGGATCACCTATCTCTACCAGAAAACCAGATCTTATAATAATCAACAAAAAAAAAAAAAAGAAGAGAATTTGCCAAATTGTCGTCTTTGATGTCCCGGCTGACCACAGAATAAATCTGAAAGAATGTGAAAAGAAGGATAAGCACATCGACCTTGCTAGAGAATTGAAAAAACTATGGAACATGAAGGCGACAATTATACCAATTGTGATTGGGGCTTTTTGCACAGTAACTAAAGGATTATTAAAGAGACTGGAGGATTTGGAAGTTGGTGGACGAGTTGAGACCATCCAAACGACAGCACTATTGAAGACAGCCAGAATACTGAGAAGAGTCCTGGAGACTTGAGGAGACTTGCTGTCACTCAAACTCCAGTGAAAAACCATCAGCTGATGCTGATGTGAAAAACTCTAAAAGAGTACATAATAATAAACCAGACTGATCTAAACAAAACAAAAAGGACGACAACAAAAGGGCCAATGGAGCAGCATTAGAGAATGCCATTGGATTAATAAAGTCCGTTAACGACGTTTCAGGAAGCCGAAATTATATTCTTTTGATATTGGCTTGTGCCTGCAAGAACGGTGAAAGCTCAAAAGAAATCTCTCTTTGATTCTATCTGCTTTCAAACACTAATGTTGGACGTGATAGCATTCTGTTTCTGTTTACTATATTTACTTTATCGAACTGAAAAGGACCAAGCCTCTACATCCTTGTCATCAAGCAAGTGCCATACGTAGCCATTCTCGCAGCTCTATTTTTCGCTCTTGTCAATAAACGAGAACTAGAGAGGTGTGTTATGCATAATTTTTTGTTGGTTTTAATGGTGAATGTTTCTAGGGGGAGGATTAGTCGTTTTCTTATTTTATTACTCTTTTTTCATACCCCTCTTCCATTTATTCCTCCTCCTATTCCCTTAATTCTTTTTCAGAAATATGCTTACTACACCATTTTCTATTCTAGAAAGCACACACACACACACACACACACACACACACACACACACACACACCCTATTGTACGCGTGTGCACATGCACGATTGCATGTCCGCAAACACACACTCACACAGATACACATATAATCATTTATATATATACATCACACCGCCTCTGTCGGTTGAACTGAGAATATCATGGCTGTATCCTCAGCAAAGAATTACCCTCCACACCAACAAAAAGACGGTGTACCGGGTATGATAGTAAACTACATCAGATTGTGAGGCTCCAGTTATGCTGCTCTGTGAAGTGTTTGGTTTGGTTTGGTTTGGTTTGGTTTGGTAGTATATCAACCATTGTTGGTTATTGGATGCCAAATCCTGTTTATAAATATCTATTAAATACATAGGATTTGTGAATACACTTTGCTGAGAACATTTTCAAACGGGCCTGAGCTGATTTCTTTGTACACTGTTAAATTGTTTCAAGTATTGCAATTCAACACTAATTTTTTTGTTGAACACTATTTATTCCTCTGTGCATAGTTAAATGGTTCCGAGTATTACTATGTGTAACAAACAATTCAATTAAACATCAGTTAAATTGTGAAACACTTCTATTTCTATCAATTCAATTTAGCATGAGACATTCTTTGAAGTCAGTTTAAATGTCAAACAGTTCAATTTGTCTGATAGATAGGACCTTATCAGATGCTGCCGTTCAGAGCCAGAGTGGACCTGGGAGCAATGGTAATAAAAAGGGTACTCCACATTCCCCAAAGCTCCAAGGCTGGAGCCTCACCATCAAATGTTTTAGTGTTATATCAGGACACTCATTAAGGAGAGTCATAACCCTCTGCAGAGTTATAGTCGATGTATAAAACAGTCCCAGCCGACTGGGCTGTCTACGAAGAGTGGACTAAATCTTTGCTGGTATTACTCTCATGTTCACTGTGACTCTTTTTGGTAATACGTTTTGAATACTAACCTATAGTTTAAATAGATTTTTTAGGCAATGATTAATATTAGGTAGAAACCATATAACTTTGCTCAAATTATTTGTATAAAGAATAGTTACTTGAAACTCTAATTGTTTACCCAGGATTATCATTATTAGTTACTTAAAAACCATATTAATTACTGAAATCACATAAATGAGAGCAAATTATTAGTATTGCATAGGAATAACTGAAACTATAACTGCATGCAAACAAAAGCAAAGAAATAGTTATTTGAAAGCATTTACTTGTTTTATTTCATTATTAGATAGGAATCGTTGGTGAAATAGGCCCTGTCAGTGAAATAATTGGTTGCTTGGTTGTTTTCTTACGGCATATCAACCCCTTTTTGGGTCATTTAATGCCGAATCAAGTCATTCTGAAAAACACTTGGTTTTAGTTTGGTTTTATGGCATATCAACCATTATAGTTTATTTAATGCCAAATCCATTTCAAAACATATGAACAGTCCTATTTCAAGTAATTCAGCTTAGCATAAGCACACAGTTTAGTTCTATTTGACCTATAGATCGGACCCTATCAGGTGCTTACACTCCAGGCCAGAGTGGACCTGGAAACGATGGTGATAAAGATGTTCTCTGCATTCTCCAAAGCTCCAGCATTACAAGAGCCTCACCATCAGATTGTTTAGTGTCATATCCAGGATACTCGTTGTGAGGAGTCTTACCCCTCAGCAGAGATGCAGTCGGTGTTTTCTACCGCACCAGCTAGTAAAATAAGGACGAACTCATTAACGATATTTCCTTCTGGACTCCTTCACATGGACACGTCAGTGTTGACTGACCAGTATGAACTCTCCTACATCAGTTCTGTGAGGAAACTGGATGCAATATAGATGACCTGCCACGAGCAATGGGTGACAGGGAGGGCTGAGAGAGAGAGAGAGAGAGAGAGAGAGAGAGAGAGAGAGAGAGAGAGAGAGAGAGTTTGGGAACTTAATGCTATCAGCACGACTTGATGATGGGATGGGAATGATTTAAACCATACAACTGTGTGCAAGTTATTTGTATTAGATAGGAACACTTTATATCACATACCCATTGATATCTTTGTATTTGATTAAAGTACTTAATACCCTATATCTGTGTGCTCGTGGTGTAATGGTCAAGGCGACACAAGTTCAAATTCTGGATGAGGTTAATTGCATTTCACATAGAACTAACACCCTTGAGAAAGGTATGTATCCAATTATTCTCCCTCTATCTTTGGGTAAATAGTCGGGCGGCTTTGGTTTGGCAACCTGTCTCGGAGAAGGAAAACTCTGAATTCAGACCGGTTAAACTCCGCTTAAAAGTCCACCTTGTGTCACATTTTGGCCGTTCAGAGGGACTGGTAAGTAAGTACCAAATAACTGTAGGCAAAGATATGATTCTTGACGCATAAAAAAGTGCAATTTACTTTAGAATATGCAATATAACATTGAATTTATAGTCATAATTACACGCCAACATTTACAAATGAATCAAATTTTCGCATTAGATAGCCCATAAGGAGATGATATGCCGTTAAACAAATAAAGCAAACCAAACCATATTTCACTCCATCCTATTATCAGTTTCTGCAATCCACGTTAGGATTCAAGCATTCTCTAAGGTCTTAAACAAAGGGGCCCTAGACTTCTACGCAAACTTTTGATGCATTATCTGAGGTGTTTCAAGTTAGAGCAGTCCTTTTTTTAGACTAGTGGCCCTATCATGTCTTGAGAACCAAGTTTGCTTTGCATATATCACGGGGACATGGATTGATGAATTAACGCCTCCTTTTTATGGTCCGTTAACTTGACCTTCCTCAATGTCTATAAAACATGGTAAGTGAAGTAACTGACATTACAACAGAGGCCGATGACGTACTGGCAAGGATATTTAAATTTTCCTCTTCCTATATTGGTTGTTCCATTAAGCTTATAGGGCCCAGTTTACAGTACTATTTAGCCATTGATGGGGGTAATGGTTGATTTGTGCCTTTCTCGAGCGCTGGAAAATAAACGCAAAGAGCCACAACCAGAATTTAAATTCGTCTCACCGATTCCATTTTCCATGTTGATATCCATTATGGTACTGAGTGTTCATTGAAGTTTATTTGAGTTGTATATTTTTATGCCTAACTCTGTTGGGGTGTCCTCCTGCTGCGGAATTGTATGAAGCGAGTTCGAACTCTAGTCGCACTGTTACGTTTACTTTTGGGCAAATAACTTTGCGAAAGGTAAGAACTTTGTTTATCCTCGCAGATATGGGTTAAATAGTGCCACTGCTGCTCTTCTAGAAGGATGACTTTGGCATTAAATAACCTACGAAGGTTGATATACCATTAAACAAAGAAACCAAACCAAACCTTATTCTACTCCACTTTCTTTCGGTTGCATTGTAATACACCGCTTGAGAGCTCTCTCTCTCTCTCTCTCTCTCTCTTACACACACACACACACACGCACACACACACACATATAGATATATGTATTGATTTGCCCAAACTTTAACGGCATTGAACGCCATTAATATGTCACTTTATATAATATAAAAAATCTTCCAGAAGGTAACGAGGAAATAAATCAGAATTTCGCATCATGGCAGAAATTCTTCAAGACTCACTGAAGCGGAAAATAAGCTTGATGCCACTTGACCTCATGCTTTAGATATTTTACTCAATATTCGATGAGGTAGGCCAGCAGGGGCACCTGAAACTAACAAACAAATAAGCTAACACAAAACAACAACAAAGAACATCAACAAAAAGCAATAACAACAAAAAACAACATCATCAAAACATCCCCACCAAAAAGAAAAAAAAATCAAAGGAAACCACCTAGATGCATGCACAAAAATATCCACGTGATTTCTTCAAGGAATGGGAATGATCCGATTAATAAAGAATCAGAGGTCAGTCGACCGCCCTTTCGGTAGTATTTAGAATATACTGACTGTATCTCCTCCAGAGGAGTAAGACCCACCACTAAAAGGAGTAGTCTGGTAATGACACTAAGCTGCATCTAATGTTGACGCTTCCGTTTTGGAGATCAGGGGAGTGTAGATTACCCCTTTATTGTCATTACTTCCTAGCCCACTCAGTCATGGAGTTGTAGTACCTGTTAGTGTCCCTTCTATGGGTCAAATAGATCTTTAAAGTTATTCGTATTCGATCGAAATACTTGATACCATTCAATTGTAAATTATTTATATTAAGGATAGTAACTTGAAATTATTATTGTTTACTGAAGATTATTATTATCAGTTACTTAAAACCATAAAACTGTGAGCAAACAAATGATTAATATTGAATAGAAATCATTGCTCGAAATCATTTAGTTATTGGTATTAGATGGGAATACTTGAAGCCATAAAGTTATATGAAAATCATTTGTTTCATAAAGAAATACTTGCTATATAAGTGATAGAAAAACAATCACACAAAAAATGTTAATATAAAAGTACAAGAAATGCAATTCCCTAATGTCTAAGCATAAAATAACCCTAGACATGCCGTTAAAAGAGAAAGAACGAACTGAATAAAGAAAAGTTCAGTTGACTTACTGTGAAGGCACGCTGAAAGTTTTTTTTTTAGATAACGTAAGCAGCGATGCATTTGTTCAGTACTCGATTGATGACCACATCCAAACAGCAGAACAGGAGGCAACCTAAAGCCTGTTTATCAGATGAAGAAAAGCTTAGCGAAAGAAAACAATGAAAGATCAGTTAAATCTTTCAAAAGACAAAGAATATTAACAAAAATGTTTGTCATGATTACCCTTCTAAAACGTCCAGTCTTGGAAAGATCAGCGTTTTGTTTATTTCAAAAATCAAGTAGTACATTTCTTTATTTCTTAGCATTTCCTAATACAGATCCTTTCCAATCGTCATTGCCCAGTCGGCTGGAGCTGTAGAATACACTGACTGCACCTCTGCAAAACTGAATTGTCTGAAATGAAAGTGTCTATGTATGCTAAACTGAACTGTTTGAAATAGAACTGTTTTTGACGTTGAACCTGTGTACTTATGCTAAACTGAATTGTTTGAAACAGGTCTGTTTGACATTGAACCTGCGTTAGACAGAACTGTTTTGACATTTTACAGTGTTTAAACAAAAAACTAAACTTATACTATACTGAATTGTTTGGAACTTTTATCTAAATGACTTAATTCGGTGTTAAATGAGCCGAAAAATACGCCAACCAACCAACCAACCAACCAACCCAATCCAATCGTCAATTCACAAATATTGACTGCATCGTCATAAAAAAGCAAACTCCAAACATTTTTTTTTATAAAATGGTAATTTTTTTTTAAACCAAAGATACGATGATCTTAATTTTTTTGCGGAACATTGTACAAACCAACTCCAATATGATTAATTATTATTCATTACGAAACTCTACAGCATCGAAACAAAAAATAAACAAAAATAAAGTTGCGACACATCTGTAACAAAAATAAAATTGTATAAATCTTTAAGGGATGTACTTATCTTTGGGTTTATACATATCCGTATTTTGATGATTAATTTAAATTTTGAAGGGTTTGGTTGTAAATGATACTCAATAACATCCGTTTTATTGTATTTTCTACTAGTAATAAAAAAAATACTAGCCTCGTTTAGAAGAGAATTAACTTTTTCATGAAAATATTTTGGGGCCAACTAATTGCATTTAATCTTTATATATATGTATATATATATATATATATTGTCATCCACAGACAGACTGTTTCGTTGCATCACAACTCATCATTGTGGCTCGACTCGCGAGACCCTTCAAGCTGGGATCGAAACCCGGCTGATAACATACCTCGCAGCCATCAGCGAAGGAATTTTATCAAATATGCATTAATTTTTTTCTTTATTTCCATTGATGCTAACGGCTCCCGGGGTGGTCAATTTGATAGAAGAATTCTATTAACGGAGAAGTAATATCTATTCCATTATTTATAAGTATTTTACATAATTAGTGTATAACTTGGATGAGTCAATACCTTGGTATCTGATTAGCTTCGAACTTGCTATATTAACAATAGTTTGTTTAAATGAACATGTCATGCTACTATATATATATATATATATATATATGTGTGTGTGTGTGTGTGTGAGTGTACATATATATGTATTAATATATATACATATAGAAAATTATATATATGATGATGCTCCCGTCGATCTCGGCGTAAGAGAGAGACCAACAGTTCAATTAAAGATTTGAAGAGTTGGTCTACTTACACACGTGATTTGGTAATAGATAATATCTTATAATATCCATTTTTATTATATAACATTCCTCTAGAAGTAATAACTTATGTTTTGAAGAAAATAAAATTTTAATAAAAATATCAGTGGTTTACTTATTTACCGGCAATACAGTATACGGATATCATGAATACTATAGATACACAGTATACCATTTCCTGGGACTTCTGAGATGAAGAATTATAATTATTGGACATTGTTACGCTCCGACTAGTGTTTCCAATTTTCCTCAAGTCTTACTTTAATTCGTACTCTGAGGACAGAAGATTAAATCAGGCATGACTGATCATATGTAGAGAATAACACGAGGTAATTACAGTATATAGAATGAAACTAGGAGAACAAACAGAAGTTCGAAGAACAATAAGGTGATTAGGAAGAATCAATGCAAATGTTAACCACAACCTTTGAACATCATCTTATCGTGCCATCCTATCGCTGACCCTCTCTCACCATCCCTCCCTATCGTTCATCGCATTCGGCAGATCCTCAGGGCTACACCCCGTATCCTCACCGAGCTGCTGTAAGTAGGTTCGAGCTGGTCGCCCTTCTTTAGCTCGGCCATGTGTTGGGGTCGATAGGAGTACATCACTAAATATTGTTGCCTGTAGGTTTTTTGCCCGTACGTCTTCTAGAATTCTACGGATAGTCAATATTTGTGAGGTCGTGGATCTATTTCTCCGGAAGCCATTTTGGTTCTTCCTAAGAATGTTGTCAATCTTGGGATCTATGCGGTTGCTTAGCAGGGCATTGAATATTTTGGCTGCAATGGATGTAAGTTTTATACCTCGGTAGTTCTTGGCTAATCTGACGTCTCCCTGCATCTCTTCATCCATCTGTCTATCGGATTTTGATAATAAACTGCATTACAGTGTCGGAGCAGTATGTCGTCGAATTGTCTGGTCTTCCATACTTCTGGGAGAATTTCATCAAGCCCTGCGGCTTTTCTATTTTTAATTTTTCTAATTACTGAGTCGAGTTCTCCTAGAGTAAACAGTACTAGTTTGATGTCTAATTGCTTTCTAATAATTTAGGTGATTGGTTCATGTGTAACTTTCGGTGGGTTTCCTAGTAGATTCTCGAAATGCTGTTTCCACAGTCTTATTCGTTCTTGTTGGTTTGTAACTTTCAGTTTAGCTTTGGCTGTGCTCTTCCTTTTGCTCATTTCGTTTATCGTTTGCCATGCTATCCTAGATTGCCTATCTTTCACTGAGTCTTTAATATTATCTATCTGATTTTGTATGTATTCTGTCTGTTATTTTAGGTATATGCTTGCTAATTCATTTTGTGCCTTTTTTAGTTTCAGGGCATTTGCGTTAGTTGGGTTCTTCCTATTGCATTTGGAAGCAGTTTTCATGTCTGCACTTTTTTCTCTAACCTCTAATGTCTCCCATGAGACTCAAGATTTAGTTCTATGTTTTGTTGTTATTTATTTCGCTGCTAATTCTGGGTGAGCGTTGACGAAATTCTCATATTCGTCATTCGGAGTACGTGTTTCTGTCTTCTGTAGTGCATCGAATTTATTTCTTAATGCTATCACAAATTTATATCTAATATCCTTGTTATTAAGAAGGGCCCATTTTTAGTGTATGGTGATCGTTGTTTGGGTGGCATTTTTTCATAGACTGAGCATAAAAATGTGACAGAGTATAAAAGCAAAAATATTATAATAATGAGCACTTGAAGTACGTTACTTGAAATTTCATGCTCAATCATCAGATGGAGTTTTAGTGTTTACAATTATAATAACCTGTAGGTCATTATATATATATATATATATATATATATATATATATATATATATATATATATAGAGAGAGAGAGAGAGGGATAGACAGAAAGAAACAAGGGGAAAATTATCAAACTGCTGTGTCCGTATGTTTCTTTGCATCCAGGTTGTGTATAAAATTGAATAAAAACGATCACTTCTCGCCTTAAGTTAGTTTTAGTGAAGACAGTTATATAACTAGACAAAAGTTGCCTTATTTTGTCTTGTAGAGTTAGGTAATGTCCATATTATGTTTTATTATCATATTTTTTTCAAATTTTTTAAAATAAACTCCGATATTATAGATTTTTTTGGTAAACTGGTAACAATAGCTTTATTTCTAAATCACCCTCCTTACCACCAAAAAATAATTTCAGTGGAGCTTCGATCAATGTAAAAATTGTGAAGGTTCACACTCTTTTATCCGTAAGTATTCCACAGCATCAAAAGTATTTTCGTTTTTAATCCCCTTGAGAGTTTCAGCGTTTTTCCGTAAAGTTTATGTAAAACTTTAAATACGATACCTTTGGATAATCCTAGGTATAAATAATTTTGAGTTCCCTTTTGTTTACTTCTCTTCTTCTTTGCATTTAAAGCATCATTATTGACAATTGACGGTTGCTGTTTTCTGAGCTTTATTTCAAGAAACAAATCAAAAAGCATAAAACACTGACAGCAGTCTTGGGCAATCTGTAGACGTGTGAAGGAATTAACTTTTCGATTGAAATCTGTAAAAAAAAATTATTGAATTTTTGAAACACTATAGCAATAATAATAATAATAATGATTCTCTTGGATCTTGAGATACAAACAGATAACCTAATCCCACCCAGAACGCCAGACCTAGTGATAATTAACAAACAAACAAACAAACAAAATAGCCTGCCGAATTATGAACTTTACCGTCCCGGCGGACAACAGAGTGAAAATCAAAGAAAACGAAAAGTGAGACAAGTAATTGGACCTTGCCAGAGAACTAAAAAGTTATGGGACATGAAATTATAATTGGTGCAATTGGAACAGACCCTAAAAAGCTTGGTAAGGGGACTAGAAGAGTTGAAAATCGGAGGACAAACCATGACCATCTAAACTACAGAATCACTAAGACCGGCCAGAATACTGAGAAAAGTTCTGGTGATCTGAGTAGATTTGCTCTAACTCTGACTCCACTGAAAGACCATCAGCTCATGCTAGTGTGGAAAACTCACAATGAGTAATATAATGGCAATGAAATAGTATAATCATAAATAATCTATGGTGCCCAGAAGAAGCCAACCTACTCGAATGGATGACGACGAAGAAAACTATCCTGACCCAGAAAGACAACTCCACCCAAAAAAAAAAAAAAAAAAAGAAAAAAAAATCATCTCTAGCAACTATAGACCAATAAAGTGTTTATCTATGATCTGGAAAATCGTAAGTGCACAGATTAGAGAAGAAATATATTACTCGCTTGAATTCTGCGGACTCTTTCTGGAAGAACAGAAATGATGCCACAACAGAACAAGGGGAACTAATGACTCACTATATATAGATCAGCACATCCTCGAGGAGTCAAAAAATGCTGAAAACATGGATTGATTACCAAAACCTGGATGATAGAATGTCTAAAAAAGTGCAAAATATAAGACAAAGTCATAAAATTCCGCAAGAAAGCCACGAAAAACTGACAAAAATGAAAATCCAACATGTTATCTTCCAGAGAGACTAACCATTGCTATTTGTTAAGCAATGATACTACTAGATTATATACTTATAAAGTACTCAGGGAGAATAAATTCTCTTGATTATAAGAAAAGGTAAAATATCTTGTGTATGAGAATGATATCAAGCTATTTGCCAAAAATGAAAAAGAACAAGAAACCCTCATACAAACAATAAGAATATTCATCCAGGATATAGGAATAGAATTAGGCATTGAAAAGTGTGCCATGCTGATTATGAAAAGTATGAAAAGAGAAACGACAGAAAGAAGAGAACGATAAAATTATGAAAGCATCAGAACGATTACAGAGAAGGAGAATTACAAGTACTGGGGTATATTGGAAGCAGACACCATCAAACAAACAGAGATGAATGAAACAATAAGAACAGAGGAACTCGGAAGATAAAAAAAACTTTTCGAAAGCAAACTGTGCAACAGAAATCTCATCAAAGGAATAAAAACCTGGGCAGTAACCTTTGTAAGATTCTCGGGAAAATTCATAGAATGCATAGGAAAAAACTCAGAGAAATGAATAAAGAAAGAAACTGATGATAATGCACAAGACTAACCAGCAAGATGATAGAGAGTGACTATAAGCGTCAAGAACGAAGAAGCATATTTGTAGGTTGGTTGTGTTCATTGATTCCCGGCCAGAAGAACACACTACGTGTTAATGGATATATAAAAAAAGAATTTGTTGTCAAGTGGATTTTGCCATTTCGGTAAATGACAGAATGAAAATTAAAGAAAGCGAAAAGATTGACAAATACAAGGACCCTACCAGAGAACTAAAAAATTATGGAACATAGGGGTGACGGTGAGACAAATTATTGTTGGTGCGTTTAGAATAGTCCTCAAAGGCTTGGAAAAAGACCGGCGGAATTGGAAATCTGTGGAAGAATCGAGACTATCTAGACACAACATTGTTAAGGTCGGCTAGAATATTGAGAAGAGCTCTGGAGACCCAAGGAGACTTGCTGTCTTTCAAACTCCATTGAAAGCCCACCAGCGCAAAGGAAGTCTTTATATATATATATATATATATATATATATATATATATTCGAAATAGTTTCATATTTTCCCAATGAAGAGAAAAAAAAAAAGAAGTTGCCAGTCGAATCCAAATAAAAAAAAAAAAATGGATTGGAAAATATGACGTACACATTCTTTCTAATTTCTTTTCTTTTTTGGTCTCGTATGAGACTATTAAGCTGTTAGTAAATATCAATACATAAATAGAAAACGAGTGAAAAAGAACAAAGAGCAAGCGAGCGTGTGTGTGTGTGTGTGTGTGTGTGTGAGAGAGAGAGAGAGAGAGAGATGGCCCTTTTTTTCTTCGCTGCAAAATCAATGACAATATGCATTTTTATATCTAACGTATCACCATGGCAACGATCGATCACACAGCATGCAAATCACTTGAGAACAAGTTATCATTAATATTACAAAATAAACCCTAGTCATGTTTAATTTGACTTCAGTTTGTGATGTTAAATCTTTTTCCCCCAGTTTCCTTCATCTTATTTATTCTCTTTATATTTTTAATTCATCGGGGATTTTTTCTTCTTTCAGTTCAGCGTTTATTAAGCGTAGCCGTGAAATTCTACTCGTATTTCCTTTTGAGTGTCAAGAATTGATTAGTTTTTACACTTATATTTACGTGATAGACAAAAAGTAACAAAAGTGATACAAATTTTATTTGACATTTCCCCACCCCATATATATATATATATATATATATATATGTAATATAGTATCACCTATAAATAAGTACACCCCAACAATTATAAAAGAAAAAAAAGCTAATTTTCTTCTAAATCATTTTCTTCATTATTATTAAGACGTGCTGACTGCATGCATTCATTTGAATCACTTTCGCCATCCGTCCCTATCATCCATCACTCTAAGTGAATCATTTAGATGGGATACATTGTCAGCATAGAGGTGATGAATAAAGGTTTGAAAAAACCGAACACAATTTTGATACAAACTACTACTACTATTACTAATCCATCCTAGAGAATGAGACGCATACAATCTTTTGGGAAATTGAGATACAAACGGATCGCCAAATACGAGTGAGAAAAAGAGGAAAATAACTTGTAATCTAGTGGATTTTATCGTTACAGATAACGGCTAAGTAAAAATAAAAGAAACTGAAGAGACAAATATTTGAACCTTGCCATAGAACTAAAAAAGTAGAACATGAGGGTGATAATGCGCCTGGAACGGTCTTTAAAGGCCTGGGAAAAAACTCCTGGAGGAATTATCAATTAAAGGACGAATCGAGATCATCCTAACCACAGCATTGTTAAGATCGGCCAGAACACTGAGAAGAGTCCTGGAGACTTGAAGAGTCTTGCTGTCAATCAGACTCCAGTGAAATCCAACGAGCTAATTCGCTGGCGTGAAAAACCCATAAAGAGTAAAATAATTCTTTTACTAGATGAATACATTAAAAATAGCATAGAAAGACTAATTACAGCTGTCTGTAACAGCAATATCAGTACAAATACAAAAAGAAAAACAACAAAATTTAGAATAAAATGGGAAGAAAAATAACTGTATAGATACTTCAAGAGGCAAACTACCTAAGAACACCAGAAATAAACAGGATATGACTAAGAAAGGGAAACCTTAAGGGAGAAACAGAATCCCTTCTAATCACCATCATCAAGTCGCGCAGACAGCACGGATTTCCCTGATTCTCGCTCTCTCTCGATCTCTCTCAAAATCCATTGTTATCATCCATTGCTCCCGGCAGATCTTCCAAACTACCATGTTTGACGGCACATAAGGTGCACGGGTGTATAAGACGCACGGGTGTATAAGACGCATCCCTATTTCAGCTGCGCAAATCAAGAAAATCAAAGTACTAATATCGAACGTGATGAAATTAATATAATGAATAATATCAATAATAACACTTTTAATCTGCATATGAGCCTTTTAAATAAGGACAACACGTGTATGAAAGTTATTCTAAAGTCTAAGCAAATAGGAGTTGCCAGGTAGCTAATTCCGGCCGACTTTCACGAGTTTTAAACCTATATATGGCATATAAGACGCAGATGATTTAAAAAGATATTTTTATTAAAAAAAGTGCGCCGTATATGCCGTCAAATAGGGTACATCATGTATCTGTACAGAGCTGTTGTAAGTAAGTTCTTGTTGGTCGACCAACACTTGCATGTCCATGTGAAGGGGTCCATAGAAGAACGTCCTTGTTTCTCCAGCAGTGTTCACATGTCGTGTTCGTCTTCCTTGGATGGTTTAGAGATGTGAAGTAATTAGTGATACAGTGGGGTGATGCTTCCAGGATTTGTTCAATATAGTTCGTAGCATTCTTGTGTAGTTCCCGTCTAGCTTTTTCTTTATGTATTGTCCAATCATATCAAAGCGAAAATTGGTAACATGCAGCGAAATAACAAGTGTAGTTTATGTGGAGGCAAAGGTGAAACGGTTAATAACATGATAAGTAAGTTGTAAGTTGTAAAGTTGGCGACCGTTGTCAAGAGCGTCCAGAAGGCTCCCTTTTCAATAGCTACTACACCAAGGTGTAATCGAGGGCGCTACTCTTTTCCTTGAATTGCTCCACTTTACCCTTGATACGTACCTTATATTGCTGAGTGTTAAGCAAGAAGATATCAAGTATCATTTTTAATGTCTTTGGTATGACGCGACCTGGTATTGAACCCATGTCTCCCGGACCATTGGCGAACACTCTACCCACTAGACCAATGAGCTGGTTAAAAAAACTAGCACCAAACGAGTACAAGAGTGGGCATGACTCGATGAACGTCAAAAGACTGTATAAATACCGTTTTATAAGGTGTTGGTGCAAGGATTTTAAAAACTTTCCGTAAAATTATAGACAAAACGGATATTATTAGGCATTATTTATTACCCAACGCTAAAGCATTGACACTCTATAGCCAAAAGTAAAATTGCATAAATTCATGTAAGGGTTGGATTTATTTTTGGACGGCTGAATATTCATATTTTTTGGATAGAATACTGTAAAGTTTGGTACTAAATGATTCTTAATAATATCCGTTTTGATTTTATAATGCTCCGCTATAAATAATAAAATGCTGAAATAGCTATTGTAAAAGAAAATTTATGTAACCATCACCGCCCCACACCCCAAAACACATCGTAGTGAAATTTATTATTAGAGTGATACATTTAAAATTCTCTAAGAGAATATTGTTATTTCCAGTCCAATTTGCAAATGAATTATGATTTTTGTCAGCATTTACACTGAACTTTATTTTTAACGAACTAAATTCTCAATACAATAGTGATAGATATATAATGTTAATTATAATCTGCCTCCCCTTCAAAAATTGAAGTATCTTTATTCACATCAACTGTTGTTAAACATTCTTTTCATCTAACATATTCTATTTCCACAGCATCAACAGATGCTAAGAAACATTCCTTTTAAAATGATAAATATTGACACAATCGTAAGAGGAACTGACGTCGAATGTTATTTGTTTGGGAAGTTTTGAAATTCTAAATGTGAACCTTAGTTGAAAATCTCTTTGTGATTTGTAATATCTTACTAAATTCAAGTTTTACGCGCTAACACTAACTGGTGGTTCTTCATTGGTGCTTAAATGTTCGCAAGTGTTCTCAGATGATAACAACCGTTCTCAGATGAGAGTAAGCATTCTTAACGATCGCAAGAATTCTCAAATGATAGCAAGCGTTCTCAGATGATCGCAAGTGTTCTCAGATGATAAAAACTGTTCTCAAATGATAGCAAATGTCCCCAGATGATAGCAAGTGTTATCAGATGATCGCAAGTGTTCTCAGATGTTAGTTAGTGTACTCCGATGATATCATGTGTTTGCAGATGATATTAAACGTTCTCAAATGATAGCAAGCGTTCTCCGATGTGAGTGAGTGTTCTCAGATGATAGCAAGTGTTCTCAGATGATCACAAGTCTTCTCAGATGTTAGTAAGTGTACTCAGGTGATATCATGTGTTATCATATGATGTTAAGTGTTATCAAATGATAACAAGTGTTCTCAGATGATTGTAAGCGTTCTCGGATGTTAACAAGGTACTCAGATGATAGCATGTGTTATCATATGACATTAAGCGTTCTCAAATGATTGGAAGTGTTCTCAGATGATAGAAAGTGTTTTCCAGAACTCTTTTAAGTATCCAAGAAGGTTTTAACAGTGCTGTTATGTGGAAAGTTTGGATGATCTCGATTCTCCCTCATTTCGAGTTTACTCAGTTCTTTTTCCAGGTTCTTTCAAAATGTTCCTAGTGCACCAATAGTTGTTAGCATCACCATCACCTTCATGTTCCACAATTTTTCAGCTCTCGGAGGTCCTTGCATTTGATTATCTTTTTTCTTTTTTAATTCTGTAGTCTGCTGGAATGGTAAAATTTACTAGACGACAAGTTATTTTCTTATTCTTAACATTAGGCTTGGTCTTCTGACCTTGTTTGCCTTATTCGTTTATATCTCAATGTTTTTGAAAATTCTATGGGTCTCATTTTCTAAGACAGATTCTGACTTGTGCACGTACAACATGTTAGCATTGACGAATTTCAGACTCTTGCACAATTCCCTGTAGATCATCTTACTCGCCCAGTCATTTTTGTTCTTGTATTACTTTTGTGCTAGTTTTTTGCATTCAGTGATTTTGTAATTGTCTGTGACATCTCTATCTCTACAAAGCCTGCATTTGCTATTCTCCTGTATATTATAGATATTCACTTTGACAATTAGTTCTTATTACATCATTCTGTACTTCTATTAACAGATATTCAGTTTCTCTCTTCAGATTTCTTCTTTGTATTCATGTCCAGGTAATCTCTTGAGCAATTTCCTTAGTTTGTCGTTTGAAATATCCACACGATTTTGCATTTTAGATTTTATGATTGTTATTTTTCTGTTGTTATTGCTATTACTTGCTACTGTAATGAAACTCTCTCTGCTATTGTTTATATATGCTTCGAGTACCTGAATAGCTGCATCCACATAATTCTCAATTTAGGCGAATTGTTTTTTCCCTTCTTATCTTGTTGCATAGAGTCTGTAAGGAAGGCCTAGTGCATCGTCATCAGCTTCCTCATTTTGGGGCTCAATTGTCAGAGTTTCTCTATTGTCCATTTTAAAAAGGGTCCTGAGTGTCTTACCAGGTCGACTGCCTCTTTATTCTTTTGATAAGATTTCTGCTGCAAAGTTGGATTTCAAAAAGTTTTCTAGTTCTTCTGAGGAACTTTTTTCAGACTTTTTCTCTCATTTCTGTTTGTTTGATGATATTCGGTTTGAATATTTCCAGTTATTTGTAGTTTTCTTTTTTCTCTACCCGTTCCAATGCTTTTCTGATTTGGAAGTTCCATCTCTTCAGTTGTTTCAATTTTCCCACTTTTCGTTAGAATCACGGCATATCTTTTAAAAATTCCGAACTCGATTTTGATATCTTGGCCGAAGATTTTTACCGTCTGCATCGGGAATTCATTTTTGGCAAAAATCTTAATATTATCAACGTACATGAGGTGTTTTATCGTTCCTTGCATCTTTGTAAATCTGTAGCTCTTTCTTTGAATTTTCTTAGTTTATCATTCAGTGTCATCATTGCTATAAAAGATATTGTAGTAGCGACTGTAGTGGTCTCTCTGGAAGATGCATCTTTGAACTTTTACTTCTGCTAGCGTTTATTTCACAGCTGTTAGTTTTCTATAACTCTTGTGATGCAATTTACGATTTGCTCTGTGATTTTAAACATTTTTAGTCTTTTTATTTTCTTTATTTGTGGGTTAATGTCATGTGCATTTTTGTAGTCTATCCATGCCATGGCTGCATTTTCCCTTCTTGTCTTTACTTCCTTTAGAATGTGTGGTTCGATATTGAAGTGGTCTTTTGTTCATTTAGTTCCCTTTTGACATCCTTTTTGTTTTTCAGGATTATCCCGCATCTTTCAAAAGAGTAAAATATTTCTTGTCCTATTTGTGCACTGAGGATCTTCCATATAATTAGCAAACCGGTTATTGGGCCGTAGTTGCTTTGAAGGGGTTTTCTTTTCGAGTCTTTCTAGATCAGTGCAGTCTCTTTTATCATCCGTTCGGAAATGCTTGGCTCTCTTATGCATATACGAAGTTGCTGAGCTAATCTGTTGTGAATCTTTTAAAGCAGAATCCATGTATCCCATTGTAGACGGGTGACTTCTAATTTGATACTTTCTTGTAAGCTACTGATAGTAAATCTAGATACATATTTCAGTTTCTGGACTTTCCTCGATTTATTTTATTCATTTTCATGTCGTTTGACCATTTAGAATTTCAGTTGTGTTGTTTATATTTTCCTTTTTGCTCCTGATATGTTTTAATTCATTGGCATTGGGTTATACAGTTTTCTTCGCGTTTTATTCATTGATTTCATAGTAGAATTTCATCTCGCTGTTTTTGAATGTCATGTTTTGCTAGTATTGTTGGATCATGTTCTTATATCTCCGAAGTCACCTTTCTTTAACCAATATTTAAAAAAAGAATTTATTTCTTTTGTTGTATTGTCGGTCTTCTCTGATTTTTTTCGATTTTTCTATTTAGGTTCCTTTTTGAGATTCCAAATTTGTCACGGACTAACTTTACTTCTGCATAAATTAGATCGTTCAATTCAGCAATGCTTTGCATTGGGATATTTTAAAACATCATTCACTTTTTAGGCTTCTGACATATCTTTTTCCCAGTCTTCATTCCGTAGTAATAGGAATACTTCCTTCTCTAAGTTCGTTTTTTCTTTGTTATTGTCACAATGTTTTTTCTCTTGGATCAACATTGTCGATGCAGTGTTAGTGGTGGATCCCACAACAGAGATATTTTCAAGATTTTGTGCTTCAGCAAATTTAGAAATATATTGTTGAGCATTTTCTTCACTATTTGTTCACATATACGAGTTGGATGTGAAGCGGAATATCCCTTTGATATACTGCATAAATTGCGTGGGTGGCATAACAGGATATGCACCTGTTTCCTAAAGTGAACAGGACGCCGGTGCTTCCTCAGCGGAAGTACCGCGTAAGTTGCATGGGTGGCATGCTAGAGAAAAAGCGTGTCCTTGTGCAACGTAAACGTTGGAAGTGAGATCACGGGGATTTCATGGGCGTCCAGAAAATTATATAAACCCGGGAAGATTTCAACTTAGAGAGAACGAAGAAGACCTGTAAAAAAGCTACTAGATGTTACGCCGCTCTGGGCGCTCGACTTGCACCAGACTGCTATGGGTTGAGAGGTAGAGAAAAGCCTGAGCTGTACGAGGCTCGTTCAAGTCAAGAAACGAATAGAAACTAAGTTTATTCGATGTCTTGAGATAATGCCAGACTCGCGAAATCAAAGAAGCCTAGACAAACTAAGATGATTCGGTACCTTGAGATGGGCCTATGCCAGATTCGCGAAAGTTGAGAAGTAAGGAGAAACTAAGATGATTCAATGCCATGATGTGACCCGGTGCCAGTATCGCGAAAGCAGAACGAAGAAAAAGAGGTTCACTGAAGATTCGTATCTCGCCCCTGAGTGTACATCTCAGCCTTATTCGACTCTCTTTCATTCGACCCATTCGTACATTTCGTGTAAGAAAAGGAAAAAGTAACCGTTTACATTTTTGTACATTAGTGTTGTTGTATTTCTCAGCTATACAATATACACAGTATTTCAAGATAAGAAAACTAACCTTTCTTCACGATCATTCTTGCTTGATCCAAAAGTTTGTTGTATAAAACTTACCAGATTCCTCCTATTTTTTTCTATAACCTCATTGCGTTTGGTTGCTCATTAAAATAGCAGTGAATTCCATGTTTGATGTCGTCTCTACTCTATTTGTTAACCTCTTGAGGTATCATTGTAGCTATGGTCCTTATCTGTGTAACTTAAATTATAACAGTCATCATTAGCAGGACAACAATCCCCGATGTTGGCTAACAAAGGAGCATCTGCCGATAATAACACTCAAATCTGTAAATTGAGATCTCACATTTCATTTCTATAAGTAGTACATTGTAATTCTACCAGACCCAGTCGTTGTTTGTTGGGATCCTATCACAGGGTTAACATAGTATTCTTCCAGGGGAGAAAACCTTAAGTGTATTAAAAGCGCACCCTACAAAAACAATCAAGAACCCCAACCACATATGCAAAAATGACCAATGAATATCGGTTTCAGATTCTAAAATTTGTATTTTTAATGCAAATTTTAACAGTCTAAATATCTCACTTTATAATCAGGAGTTTGTGATTCAGTCTTATCCGTTCATTTACAGTATTTTAAAAGGTATAATAATCGCTAATAATCCGGGAGACCGGGGTTCAATTCCAGGTCGAGTCATACCAAAGACTCAAAGAATCGTACTTGATGCCGCCTTGCTTAACACTCAGCATTATAAGTTAAGGATCAAGGGTAAAATGGAGAAATCCAGGGAATGGAGTAGCGCCCTCCCCTACACCTCGGTGTAGTAGCTATTGAAAAGGGAGCTTTCGGGTCACCCTCCCCAGCACATTGGTGTAGTAGCAATTGAAAAGAGAGCATTCGGGTCACCCTCCCCTACACCTTGGTGTTATAACTGTAGAAAAGGGAGCCTTCGGGTCATCCTCGACGACGGTCACCAACTTTACTAGTTTACAATATTAGAATTAAATAAGACTTTAAAATCTCAGATTGGTGAATGGGAACATCAGCAAGAAGAATCAACTGTTCTCAATTTAAAATCGAAAGTCAAATTACACGTTTAAATTAGAAAAAAACCCTTTTGCATAGTTACTTCCATCTAGTCTAATTAGACTTGATGGAAGTAACTATGCAAAAGGTTTTTTTTTCTAATACTAAAATTTCTTTAACAATTTATTTTCCTCTTCTTCTTCAAAAATATAACTTAACACAATCATTGAAGATATATATATATATATATATATATATATATATATATATATATATATATATATATATATATATATATATATATATATATATATATATATATATATATATATATATATATATATATATATATATATATATATATATATATATATATATATATATATATATATATATATATATATATATATATATATATATATATATATATATATATATATATATATATATATATATATATATATATATATATATATATATATATATATATATATATATATATATATATATATATATATATATATATATATATATATATATATATATATATATATATATATATATATATATATATATATATATATATATATATATATATATATATATATATATATATATATATATATATCATCCTCCTTATGTCGTGCTGCCAGCACGGATATCCCTGACCCTCTCTCTCCACGTCTCCCTATCATTCATCGCCTCTGGCAGGTCTTCAGGGTTACATCCCGAATCATCACATAGCTGCTGTATGTATGTTCGAGCTGGTCGTCCTGCTTTTGATTGGCCATATGCGGGGGTCCATTGGAGGACATCACTTACGAACACGTCCTTGCTTCTCCAGTAGTATCCGGCATGTCTGGTTCGTCTAGCTTGGATAGTTTTCGTGATAGGTGGTAGGTGACCGTATAGTTGGTGCCTTGTGGGGTGTTGCTGCCAGGACTTGTTCAATATTGCTCTCAACATTCTTGTATATATATATATATATATATATGGGAGATTATATGGTTGGAGATGATTTTCTGTTATACATCAAACTGATGTCTCACAACGGTAAAATAAATCATCACGGAATAACCCTCCCCCATTCCCCAAACAAACAAACAAACAAACTTCCCCCATATACGTGTGTGCGTGTGTTATCTATATTTATTTTTCATATGTAACTCTGGAATATTCAGTTAAAAGGAGACGGGTTAATCGATTAATAAGAAAATCTGCGACGATGATCACACAAGTCAATATTCAAATATATTTTTTAGTTTAGAAAATCATCTCATAGAAATTCAATTTGCGTCTTCCAGCTTAGAGAAATCTTTTTTATGCCTTTCTTAATTTTGTCCTTAGTTTAATTTCCTCTTCAGGAAATTTTGAACGTAAACTATAAAATGTAGAGTAACATGATACTTAATAATAATAATAATAATAATAAAACTGAAAGAATGTGAAAAGAAGGATAAGTACCTCGACCTTGCTAGGGAACTGAAAAACCTGTGGAACATGCAGGTGACAATTATACCAATTGTAATTGGTGCGTTTGGAACAGTAACTAAGGGATTACTAAAGGGACGAGAGGACTTGGAGGTTGGTGGACGAGTGGAGACCATCCAAACGACAGCGTAGTTGAGAACTGCCAGAATACTAAGAAGAGTCCAGGAGACTTGGGGAGACTTGCTGTCACTCAGACTTCAGTGAAAAACCATCGGCTATTGCTGATGTGAAAAGCTCTAATGAGTGAATAATAATAATAACGTATATATATATATATATATATTAGAAGGACAATGCAATGGAAAGATTCTCAAAATATAGTCACCATTTTTTACTACAATGGGTAAACTAGTACACATGTACATTAGAATTCCATACTTTTTACAGACGTCAAAAAGACATTCATGTACACACACTGACACGCACATATATATTTTTTCGTGAATGTAAATTGGATAGGTGTATGCATTGTTACGAGCTTAACCAGTTTAGTTTTCTTAAATGAATCCCAATATATATATATATATATATATATATATATATATAGATAGATAGATAGATAGATAAAAAAATCCTGGATGAAGCTGTTTACATTTCACATACCACTAATACCCTTGGAAAAAGTATGTATCTAACTATTCTCCCTCCAGTTATGGGTAAATAGTAGGCCAGACTGGCTCTTTATCTTTGGTATGGTAACCTGACTAGGGAAAGTAAAAATTTGAATAAACTCAGTTAAACTCCGCTTAAAATTGTCCTTGTGTCACGTCTTGTTATATATATATTTATATGTATATATATATATAGAGAGAGAGAGTGAAAGAGAAAGAGAAAGAGACAGGAAAAGAATGACAGAATGAGAGAGAGAGTGGGAAAGAGTATAAAAGATTAAAAGATTATTTGAAAGAAAAAGAATGAGAAAGAGATTGTGTGTGTATATATATATGTGTGTGTGTGTGTGTATGCGAGAGAGAGAGAGAGAGAGAGAGAGAGAGAGAGAGAGAGAGAGAGTGAATTCGTAAAAGCGAAGGATAAAAAGATGAAAGGCATTTAGATTTTATATCTGCGCAGAATTTTATAGAAATCAGAAGACCATCAACTAATGCCAATAACAATAGTAAAAAGTATTAGAGAAAGAGAAAGAGAGAGACAGAATCACTTTGACGCTGTCTATTTTAAATGAATAAGAAGGGAAAGGGTCACTGAACCCGACCTTACGAACATCCCTATCCCCGACTTACGATCGATCCTTTGGTTCCAGTGCCAGGAATCGGCGCGCAAATAATTAATCACGCTCTGAGACTACAACCAAAACCGCTTGACTTATTTTCGGCCGCACTAACCCACTAAGCATTTCTAATTGAATTGCCTTGTGCGCTGGCCGCCTTTCTGTTGTGACTCTTACTGGACGCGAGCCGAAACGAGCTTGGCCGGACTGTGTCGAATTTTGCCGATTCAAGCCGAGCGAGCCCTGTTTGGTCTTGTGCCTCTATTTTGATTGGATATTTTTTGTCTTTTGATATCATTGCTGCTTTGAGGGATCAAAAGACGAGAAAAAATTCCCTCAGATATGAATGGCAATTATATTTGGCGGGTTATAACGAAATTATGGATACTAGACTGACCACTTTGATCAGGCAACAGATCAATCATGTCTGATTCTTTACTATGAGGGTGATATCATAGTATTTGTTCTCTATCTTCCTATCTACTCTCTTTCTATTTTAATGTTTAATTCTCGCTTGGTTGGCATGTGGCCGTAATGCTGGAAAAACGACACATTGTAACGAGAATTTTATTAGAGCAATAGTGTTAAAATATCTTAACAAAGAAATTTGCAAAGGAATGATAATTTGGTGGGAATTGGTGTCCTCGCCGAACAGGACACAATGCGTACACTCAAAAACACGCGTGCATATATGTATATATATATATATTACTAACATTACGGACATTGGCCTAGCGGTTAGAGTGTTTGCCAATGGCCCGGGAGACCTGGGTTCAATCCCAGGTCGAGACATACCAAAGACTCAAAAAATGGTACTTGATGCCTCCTTGCTTAACACTCAGCATTATAAGGTACGGATCAAGGGTAAAGTAGAGCAATCCAGGGAAGGAGTAGCGCCCTCCCCTACACCTTGGTGTAGTAGCTATCGAAAAGGGAGCCTTCGGGTTACCCTCGACTATGGTCGCCCACTTTACTTTACTTTTTATATTACTAAAAAGTTTTTCATGAAACCGTAACTCAGCCAAAACAGATGACCATTAGGACGGAAAAGATTTTCTTAATCATTCAAATTCTCGATATAACAGAGACACCGATGAAATGTTTATAAGGATCCTCAACTCCCCATTAAATATTATCATTATTATTGTGGATTTCTTTTACAACGGGAACCCAGCGTATCGTCCATTGTATATATATATATATATATATATGTAAATATGTTTTTGACATAAGTCGGACGAAATGCCTTAAAATGAGAATACACTGTAAAACTAGCGTAAAGAATGTAATAATCGCTAAACTTTAAAAAGAAAACAACACTAAAAACGAATTTTTAGTCATCCTTCTTTTTCTAAGAATGATGAAAACAATGAATAAATAGCGAATTCGACATAAAACTAGGACAGCTTTCGGAGGAAGAACTTGAGGCAATATTAAAAAAATAAATTAAAGACAGAATAGTGGTTGACCTCGACGAAATAAGCCCTGAAGTTTGGAAGACAAGAAAAATTGACCCCATAATTCTCTGATTATGCAATGCAATCTATAAAAAAACTCAACAGACAAATGGATAAAAGGTTGTATCCTTCATTTCCCCAAGAAAGGTGAGTTCGGAATCATTAAGAACTACTGAGACAAGACTCTAACTGCAATTGTTGCTAAGGTTTATAGTACTCTGCTTCTCAATTGTAACTGACACGAAATTGAGAAAAATCTTAGGAAAAATCAGAACCGCTTTCAAAAGAATCGCTCTATTTTCTCACAGATTCTGACAATCCATCGGATCAACGAAGGCATATGAGCAAAGTATTTCGAGGCAACACTAATGTTTGTATATTTCTCCAAGGTATTCAGTTCCATAAATAGATGAAAGATGGAGCAAATACTACTTGCATATGGTCTTCCCAAAGAAATTCTTAACGCTTAACGATTACCTTAATTTGAAAGGCATGAATCCAATATTCTCCTCCCAGCTATTGGTAAATAGTTGGGAAGACTGATTTCTTGCGATGAGGTTGCTTAAATGCAGACATTTATTTAGAATTTTTCCATATAGATGTATGATATTGGCCTGTATATACATTTTTGTCTGCATTTTTATTGTAATATAAATTCTGATTACCTTAATTTGTCTTTTACTGTTAATGTTTCGTGTATTATTTATTTATATCATATATATATTTTGAGGAAAAATTAATTTATTTCACGGCTTTTTATTATGATATAGGAAAAGTTGTTGAATGACGAAACGTCTGGCGTAATCACTTTTACTAAACTCGAATTTAGTTTAGAAAAGTGTTGTAAATGTGAATTTGACGTTGAGCGAAATGATGTAATGCAGGGTATTCCTTCCCCCCACATAAAGTGGAAAATAGTCAGACAGTCTCCAACCGCGAATAGCTTCAATGGTAGATATAACTTGTGTATCGATGAAAAAATTAGTGTAATTAATTTTAAAGATCGCAGACTGCTGTTAATAATCCACACCCACTGTCTTTGGACTCTGACTGGACATTACTGATATATATATATATATATATATATATATATATATATATATATATATATGCTTCATGAGTAGAGTGTTCGCCTATGAAACCGGGAGACCGGGCTTCAATCTCAGGTCGACTCATACTAAAGACACAAAGAATGGTACTTGGTGCCGCCTTGATTAACACTCAGCATTTTAAAGAAAGGATCAAGAGTAAAATGGAGCAATCCTGGGAATGGAGTAGCGGCCTCCCCTACACTTCGGTGTAGTAGGTATTGAAAAGAGAACCTTCGGGCCACCATATCGCCAACTTTACTTTATGTATGTATATATATGTATATGTATAAAAGTAAAGTATTGTTGGATTCAAGTTCATATGTAAAATTTATGGAAGGTTCTATATTGTTTAATCTGTTTGTCATCCTTATTAAATTAAGATCTTGTGGGTGAATAAGTAAAACGTCGTCGATGTATCGGAAATAATTTGAATTTCAAATTTAGAATTATATATTTAAAATGACCAGATTCAAGGAATTTAAAATGAAAGCCTGCAGTCCCTAGCAATTCTAATTATTTCCAATTCCTAGACGACATTTTATTTATTTACCAACAAGAAGTTAATCTTATAAGGATTACTGACAGATTAAACCATATAGAGCCCCCATGATAAGTCAAATCCGTAGCTATGAGTTAAACAGCAGGACAGACGGGATCTCTCTAGCCTTGGCAGGATGACCAGTCTAGAAGAAGAAAAAACTCAATTCAAAAGACAATGGAGCT
Source organism: Sepioteuthis lessoniana (assembly GCA_963585895.1). Classification (NCBI taxonomy): domain Eukaryota; kingdom Metazoa; phylum Mollusca; class Cephalopoda; order Myopsida; family Loliginidae; genus Sepioteuthis; species Sepioteuthis lessoniana. The sequence goes on from OY757913.1 coordinate 34,101,590, forward strand.
AAGGGAGTGAACCCTGACAACAAATCCTGTAATTCAGTGGGTTTAAATCTGAATATATATGTCAATGGAACGATTGTAGGGCAAAAGAATATTGTGATCTCGCGGAGTAATAGGGATATCAACCAGAGAGCTCTGACGCTCAAGTTAGTTGATTGGTTGGTTGGTTTCTTTGTTTAATGGCATATCAACTCTTTTTAGAACCGAAAAGGACATCGAAACGAGGTTAACGAAAGCATGGACAGCTATCAATAGGCTATCGACTATATGGAAATCAGACCTAACCGATAAAATGAAACGCAGTTTCTTCCAGGCAGCGGTCACATCGATACTGCTATATGGATGCACTACATGGACGCTAACAAAACGGCTGGAGAAGAAACTAGATGGCAATTACACAAGAATGCTGCGTGCAATCCTGAACAAGTCCTGGCAGCAACACCCCACAAGACACCAACTGTACGGCCACCTGCCCCCTATCACGAAAACTATTCAAGTTAGGCGAACCAGACATGCAGGACATTGCTGGAGAAGCAGAGATGAACTCATAAGAGATGTACTCTTATGGATCCCCACACATGGCCGCGCAAAAGCAGGACGACCAGCACGAACGTACATTCAGCAGCTATGTGAGGATACAGGTTGTTGTCCTGAAGACCTGCCTAGGGCGATGAACGATAGGGAGGAGTGGCGAGAGAGGGTCAGGGATATCCGTGCTGCCAGCACGATATGATGATGATGATGATGATGCCAAAGCCATTCTCCTAGAAGAACAGTAGTGGTGCTATTTAACCCATAGCTGGGAGGATAAGGGGATTCATACTTTTCCCAAGGGTATTTGTCCGAAAGTGAACGTAATAGCGCGAATGGAGTACGAACTCGCGTACTACGATTCCGCAGTCCATCGCTTTAACCATTACACCACGAGGACACCCCCTTAACTTAGTTGAATACCACAGTGAGAAAGAAAACTCATCATATCATTCAGTATTTGTTATTACTGGTTATATCGCCTCGGCTTCTCACTTGAGTATAAACACAATCACTCAGAGAGTGGTATTTGTGTTGCACAAGCGTTTGCCATTATAATCCCTAGATATACAGATGTTTATATTTTTCTTCTTCCTAAGAATCGAGAGAAGGCAATCATCAATGAAGATGGAGTAATCGTTATATATGGTAGAAGTGTTGGGTAAGTATAGAGCTACAATGCTGACCTATGACCTGTTGGTAGGTGGTATAATTCAGAATTTTCCTTCTCATATAACGGTTAGTCGACAAATTCTAAAGAATCAAGCTTGTTCAACTATTCTATCCAAGATTCATGCTTTTCCCAAGGCTTTAAGACAAGTAAACAAGCAGAATAGGTTGAAAACCGGACTCGTCTTGCAAATTCCGTTTTCCTGGCCGATAACCGTAATTCCATCCAGACATGTAAGTTAATACGAATCCCTCTTTCGCAAATTTCTTAATGGTTCTTAAGCAAAAAAAAAAAAAATAGATCTTGTGTTTGTTCAACTAATTATGAGCACTACGTTCTATAGGTTAAAGCTAATAAAGATGATAGAAATTCCTTCTCGGAGGTTTTTAAACTAACACAAAATCTTGGCTTCTGAATTGTTCAGCTGATGGACTTTTTGTGAACTTGAAGCTCTTTCTCTGAATTCCATGAAAATTATGATAATATTGGTAAGCGCCAAATCAGGCCGCACATCATTATTAGAGTTCAGATTGGTTGAAAATTGCTTCACTTTCTAAATCAAAGAATTTTAATGCGATTGTGCGTGCAAAAATTACGGTACGATGTGCCATTTTCTGTTTCCAGTAACATACAAATACTGTATTCTTATAAAACTATTGGGTGATTGGAATTTTGCTGCGGTGCTGATATGTTATTCTAAATTTCTCACCACTCTCTTACTTGTATCAATTCGATCAGCACGTTGACATGGCTCTGATCCCGAAGTTCAACAATCTGAACTTTCAATCCTTCATATCAAACGAATTGTCAACAAGTTAAAATTATTAATTGCAATGAAAGATTTTATAGTTGAAAAATTCTATTAAAAATTTTCAACTGCTTTAGTTTTTACTATTGAACAGTATTTATAAAATCAGCAAAAGAAAAAAAAAACAACAAAAAACAAAACCAAAACAAAAATCACAGGAACAATAGTTCTAATGGATTTATGCTAGACAATTTGAAATTACCCTCTTAGTCCAACAAATGTGCATACCAAACTATATAACCACACACACACACACACACACACACATATATATATATATATATATATATATATATATATATATATATATATATATATCCGTTAAGGTCACCTGTCCAGGTATTCTCCTCGGGTGGGTGATATTAAATTGATCGCCTAGTTTCAGGGGACCTACTCTCAGGCAATACCTACTTATTAGAACTGAGAAATCCCAAAACTAGAATGCCAAAATGATCAAGCATTTTTTTGTAATAGACGTATGAGTCTTGATTCGTGTGTTACCCCACCGAACTATAAAATGTGAACCCACCACCCCACTGTAAAATGACTTAATGTTAAATCTGACATGGTGGGAGGTCGGATAAATCTATTCAACCGTATAGCTATCGTTAGATTGACTGATTTTAATGACGTCAACTCGTCTAGGGTAATCATATACCTAGAGAATTGCGTTCATTGTACGTTCATACTTACATTTTTGTGTAGTTGTTTCTTAAGAATTTATTTTGCACACGGTCCTATAATAGATAGTTTTGATATTTTCAAGGAAAATTTATTTATTTCACATCTTTTTTATTATGATATCGATGCTGCTGCTGAGTGACGTAAAGTAGGACGTAATGATGTTCACTGAACTGAAATTTCGTCATAAAATACGCGCTCGTTCTGGGGAGTGCCACTATTCCCAGGTCCACTATTACCGGGAGTGATAAAACTTATAAGATTAAATAGATCTGTTTAAAAATTATTCGTATTCGATAGGACTATGTGAAAAAACATCTTAAGAAAAAACAATACTCAGAATGTAGATATTGACATACAATTAATGCTATTACCTAAACTTTTGGCATAAAATAACTATAGACGAGTTGAGATGTTGTTAAAACCAATCAATCGATCAATTTCGTTTCCACTTCATGAGAAAAGTAGAATAAATAGATAATTAGATAAATAAATAAGACAATTTTGTCACTTTTCTTTAATCATTGCAAAGAATATGTGGTTGGAAAGATCAAATGATAAAATCTAAATTTAAGTTTTTCTTTAGGGCATTTGCTGTTTGAACCAACAAGGTTTTTCTTCTTGGAGACTTATTTTTGTTTTGTTTCGTGAAAAATCCTTGCCTCTAATTTCATTGAAATAATTCAAAGAAACCATTTGGTTCATTCATTTATTTAATTTGTATCTCGCTTACAACTGAAGCTTATGCGATTAGAGACGAGAGAGAAAATTAAAAATCTTAACCCTGAATTAGTTTTTGCTTAAACCCAATACAACTACAAACAATGATAGGAATGAAGAATTTATTCCAGACTTTTCCAAGGATTTATAATTTTTTTTAAGTGTCTGGTTTTAAAGGTTCTGATGTTGATTTTGTAAAAATGTGGCTGGATAGAAATCTTGGGGACAGTAATGTTAAACCTGTTTCTAATCTTAACTCAAGTTTACAAAATATATTACAGAACTGATATAAAATTTTCCAGCTACTACAAAACGTCACGTTAGATTGTGTGCACATGATCACTGTGCTGTAGTCAATAATTTTGTCTCAGTCAACGCTAGAAACATCTGTGAGTATATATATATATATACATATATATATATATATATGTGTGTGTGTGTGTGTGTGTGTGTGTGTGTGTTAAAGATGACATACTCTATAAAATGAAATAATTCTAATAACTTAAAGGAAAAGTTGAAAAAATATATAATGTACTTTTATCTCAGGCCGTTTTAGTATCAGCTTACCCAGTCGGCTGGGGCTGTAGAATGCACCGACTGCTTCTCGGCAGAAGGGGTTAAAACCCCTACCCAAAGAGTAGCCAAGATATGACATTAAACAATCTGATGGTAAGGTTCCAGTAATGCTGCAGCTTTGGGGAATACCGAGTACTTAATCGCCATCGCTCCTATGTCCACTCTGACCCGGAGTGGTAGCATCAGATAGGGCTCTATCAATGAGTCAAATAGAACTAAAATGTGTACTTATGCTAAACTGAATAGATTGAAATAGAACTGTTTTTGACATTGAACCTGTGTACTTTTGCTAAACTGAATTGTTTGAAATAGAATTATTTATGTGTATTAAAATTGAGCAGTTTATAATCAAAACCCGGATTAGCCAAGAACTACCAATGTATACCACTTACATCCATAGCAGCCAAAATATACAATGCCCCACTACGCAACCGCATAGAACCTCAAATCGACAACATTCTTAGAAAGAACAAAATGGCTTCCGGAGAAGTAGATCCACGACCTCACAAATATTGACTATTCGTAGAATTCTTGAAGTCCGACGGGCAAAAAAACCTTCAGGTGACAATATTATTTCTTGACTTTACCAAGGCCTTTGATTCCATTCACAGAGGGAAGATAGAGCAAATTCTACTCGCATACGGTCTATCAAAAGAAACCGTCGAAGCCATAATGATTCTCTATAGAAACACCAAAGTGAAAGTACGTTCTCCAGATAGAGACATAGACTACTTCGACATTTTAGCAGCAGTACTGCAAGGAGACACACTAGCCCCATGCCACTTTATCATCTGTCTAGACTACATGCATAGAACATCAATTGATAAAATCAAAGAGAACGGTTTCAAGCTAACAACAAAAAGAAGCAGAAGGTACTCAGCAAAAAGAATTACTGAGGCCGACTACGCCGATGACATAGCGCTTCTGGCAAATGCACCCGCCCAAGCCGAAACACTACTGGATAGTTTGGAATGAGCAGCCGCAGGCATTGGCCTCCATGTCAATGCATACAAAACGGAATATATGTGCTTTAATCAAACACGTGACATTTCCGCACTAAACGGTAGCTCTCTGAAACTAGTAGACAAGTTCACCTACCTAGGAAGCAGTGTCTCATCGACCGAGACAGACATCGACACGTGACTAACAAAGGCATAGACAGCTATCAATAGACTATCGGTCATATGGAAGTCAGACCTGACCGATAAAATGAAACGCAGTTTCTTCCAAGTAGCGATCGTGTCGATACTGCTGTGTGGATGCACTACATGGACGCTAACTTAAAGGCTGGAGAAGAGCCTTGACGGCAACCACACAAGAATGCTGCGAGCAATATTGAACAGGTCCTGGAGGCAGCACCCCACAAAGCAGCAGCTGTACGGCCACCTACCACCCATCACGACAACTATCCAAGTTAGACAAACCAGACATGCAGGACACTGCTGGAGAAGTAGGGATGAGCTCATATGTGATATACTTCAATAGACCCCTTCACATGGGCGAGCAAACGTAGGGCGACCAGCTCGAACCTATATGCAGCATTTCTGTGAGGATACGGGGTGTAGCCCTTAGGAGCTGCCGGAAGCGATGAACGATAGGAAGGGTTGGTGAGAGAGAGAGTCAGGGATATCCGTGTTGATGGCATGACAAGATGATGATGATAAAAATTGATTTGGTATTTATAATCTGCTATGATTCATGTGCTATAAAACCAAACCAAACCAAACCAAACTTTTTAGTGGTAGTATTTAAAGATGAAAGTGTGTATGTTTTCTCTTGATATTTCGACGAAAGCTCTTTTTATCATGACCAAGAAATCGGTGTGATGTCATCAATAGTAAGTAATTCCAAGTTGAGCCATTGATATGTTTTTCTGTGAAAAATGATGCGTTTAATTTTTGTGTGTGTATATATATATATATATATATATATATATATATATATGTGTGTGTGTGTGTGTGTGTTGTGTATGTATCCCTTTTTTGCTGTAACTCACCCATTCTCACTCTCTTCCCCCCGCCCCATATATATATATATATATATATATATATATATATATAAATTTAGCGGACTAGTTGTGCGGGGCTGTAGAATACATCAAATGCATCTTTGCTGAGGGGTAAGGTCCTCAATGAGTGTTTTGGATATGACACTTAACAATCTGATAGTTAGGCTCCAGTAATTCTGGAGCTTTAGGGAATGCAGAGTACCCCTCCATTGCTATCGCTCCCAGTTCCACTCTGGCCCAAAGTGGTTGCACATAATAGGGTCAAATAGAACAGTTTCACAACCTCAAAAAATCTTTTTCTCAAGCTCTACTTTTTTTTTTAGTCTGAAGAGGTTTTCTCTCGAATAAAGAACGAAATATTACTACTAAACCTGCTAGAAGTGTTCGATTTATCCCTTTTTTCTCTTATTTTTATAATATATATATATATATATATATATATATATTGCAAGGAGCAAAAGCGAAAACGAGTGCCAAATTGACTGCTGCTAGAGTGGAAGAAGTTATTGGTGAGGATTAGATCATTTGAATGAAATTCAAGAGAGTTAGAACGAGAAAGCTGAGGGAAGAGGAAACGAAGGAAAGTAGAGAAGACAATAAACATTAAAATAAACGAAGAAATGATTAATTCTGATTTTTATCTGAGTTGCTAATTAGTCTCCTTCATAATATGAATGAAATAGAAATACTTCCTCTTAATTTCTTTTTTCTCAAGCAACCTTCTCAGGAAACAGTTAATAAAAAGAGAAAAAAAAAAAAAGGAAAAAATGAAAGAAAAAAAGATACGAAAAAGAAAAAATGTGACAAGAAAGGTCCCTGATCTCTCAAGATAACGTTTCTGCCAATTTTAATATTCTTCAACCCGCTTTAGAAAAAAACGATAGCGAGAGCCTTATTTCAGTCAGGATCGATCAATTGCAATTTACATTTATGAAGGCATTCGCGGCGCCTGAGAAAAAAAAGAAGTCTTTGTTTGAATCTGCTTGTACCCTTTTGCGGCTTTATGCGCTGAAAGTGAAAATAGAAACATTAATGCGCTTGTACCCATTTACACATTGCTACACATTGAAAAAAACAAAAATAAAACACATCCATAGTCAGATATCAACGCATTCATATACTTTCTTACTTGCTCTCGTATAAAAACCTATTTAAATATCTATGGTAGACCATCGACTATTTGATGTAGTCCATCGTTTCTTTCAGAGAACAGAGTATGTTTAAAAATCATCAGATATCAGTCGCACTTAATAGCTTATATTTACTTGTTGTAAAATTCATATGCTTCTCATGGTTGACCTTTTGTGGTCTAGCATTCTAGGACCGGTTTTGCGAGGTCCCCCAATTGAAGCAGAGATGAACGTCCGATTTTTTGTGACCCCCAGTATATATATATATATATATATATATATATACATGGTGATTTCAATAAGTTTCCAGACTTTTTTGTACAGACATTTAAAATTGTCGTAGACTCTTGAAAATTCAGTATGTTATTGCTATACATATTATAAAATGAGTGACTAATTTTTTTATGATTTCAGGTTCAAATGAACAGCTACATCAGGAATTGGAATACACTCTACTAAAGACTGATTGTCACAGCTGATGAATTTCAAAAATGCAATCTGGAATTTAGAAGAACGATATACAATAAAATTTTATCTTAAACTTGGAAAAAAATGCCATGCGAGGAAAGCTGAATCTACTGCTATGACCCAGAGACCAAGAGATAGAGTTCCCAGGGAAATCATGCAGGCTCTCCCAGACCCAAGAAGGCCAGACAGAGCAAATCCACCCACAAACTTTTGATGATCCCTTTTTTTGACAGGACTGGCATGACCTACATGCATTGGGTTCCCACTGGACAGACAGTCAACAAGGAATACTATGTGGAGGTTTTAAGGGAGTTGAGGAAGAGATTCCCTCGGAAGAGGCCAGCACTCTTCAAATTGGATCAGTGGCATTTCTACCAGGACAATGCACCAGTCCACAACTCCATCCTTGTCACAGACTATTTGACAAATATGGGCATCAAGACAGTTCCTCACCCTCCCAATAGTCGAAACCTTGCTCCCTGTGACTTTTGCTTATTCCCTAAGATCAGAGGCTGTCGTTATGAGACAATTGAGGAGATGAAAGAGGCTGTGACGAAGGTCATTGACACGCTCACAAAAGAGGACTTCGATGGTGCCTTGCAGAAGTTGTTGGAACAGTACAACAAGTGCATTGCAGCCGGGGGAGATTACTTCGAAGGGGACTAGAGTTTCATGTGTGTACAATCAATAAAAGAGCCCACACGAAAAAAGTCTGGGAACTTATTTAATGATCCTCGTATATCATGGATTTCGTGATTCGGTCTTTGTTTCTCTGTTGGTCTCTGGAGTGCAGGAAGACAACTGATCTTTATGAACGGAAGCAAAGATACAAGAAGAGACTGCTTACTGCACACGTGGTTTCCATTGTTCAATTCTTTCAGTTTCCATGAACTCGGAGACTAGACTGTGATAATTATAAAACGAAAGGTCCTAACGGTTAAAGAAGCTGAGTCTTTCTTTTCCCCTCTCCAGTTGACAAAATAGCAATCACCGAAAATGCAACTTCCACAGATACTTATTTAACCGACCAATTGGTCTAATGGGTAGAGTATTCGCAATTAGTTCCGGAAATCGGAGTTCAATCCCATGTCGAATTATACCCCACCCCCCAAAAATGATCCTTGATACCCCCTTGCTTAACACTCAGCATTATAAGGTACATATAAAGGGTAAGTGGAGCAATTCAGGGAAAGGTGTAGTGCCTGAAGCTACACCTCAGTGTTGTACCTATTGAAAAGGGAACCTTCGGGTGGCCCTCGACTATCTTTGCCAACTTTACTTATATATATATATATATATATATATATATATAATAGAATATATATATGTATATATGTTTTATAAATATGTGTGTATGCGTGTAGTATATAATTATATTTTTCTTAGGAACTATATTTTATCATATATAATCATAACTGGACTGTTGATTTTGCTGATAATTAGCGCCTTGATCAGTTTCCATATTACAAATGCGAGGCAGTTAGCGATCATATTCTCGGGACTTGTCAGTTTCACTTGTTTCGCTTTTATAAAACAGTCCTTATGTTGGATAGTTACTAAAAATATCAGAAAATTCCTCGAAGTGTTCATGGAATGAAACCTCGAATCTTTCTATCTTTCTTTATAGTGGAATATACGATTTACCAGAAAAGTCGTTTAAGGTCATAGAAAAATGATGAAATTTTATGAATAAAAATTATCACCAAAACATTGGAAACTTTTGTTGCAACTATGAATATATGAAAAAAACTTTTTTTTTTGCAACAATCACAGAGTCAATTCGAGACCTAGTATCTTTGGCTTGGAAGTGAATCTGAACTTAAAAATAAAAGAATAGAGACTTGACTTCATAACTTTTTTCTAAATTGGTACCGACTTTTCTAGACGTCTATAAAGTAGTCTAGACATCTAGACATTATCTAGGCTTATCTAGACGTCTAGACATCATCGCTTTATTGTATAAGTTGTTCAGTTATGTATATATCATACCTTTACTTAATTGTCAAATTTCAAAATGAAATAATTAAAATTTAGTTTCGATATCTTTTCCAAAACATATCGTAATTTTCATTCAATGAACAGCTATGCTACGTTACCAGCTCATTTTCGTTGCTTTTTTTTGTGGTATATAAACTTTTTAGGGAGGAGTTTCTCTGGCATAGAGACTAGCATGCTTGACCATACTAAATGAGTTCGAACACCAGTCACGCTATTATATTGAGTTTTGGACTAATACACCTAGGAATGACACGAAACCCCATATCCCCCGCCCAGATTTAGGTAAATAGTACCACTTTTCTTCTTCTACAAGGATGACTATGGTTTTGAATAACCCACAAAGGTTGATATGCTAATAAACAAACCAAACCAACTTTTTAAAACTTAAAAAAAATTTTGGTCACGAAAATTTTCATTTGACGATGAACTTAAGTCGAAACTCGTGGAGAACAATCATGCAATTGGGAAATATTTCAATTTGTCTCATCTCTCTTTTCTATCTTATATATATATATATATATATATATATATATATATAGAGAGAGAGAGAGAGAGAAATAATGGTTGGTGTTTGTCATGCAAATGTGATGAATTAAAAAGTAATTTAAAGATTAATGTAGACGAATCTGAAAAAACAGCAGTCGGATATAATCTTCTAAGATCTCGAAAGTTTGATTGGTTTCGTTTCTTTGTTTTTGTTAATGGTATATCAACCTTCGTGGGTTATTTAATACCAAAGTCATCTTTGTAGAACAACAACAGTGATTCTATTCAACCCGTAGTTGCGGAAGGATAAAGGGGGTTCATATCTTTACCGGGTTTATTAACACGTAAACAAACATAATAGCGTGACTAAAGTCCGAACTTTCTTACTTCAAGGCCAAAGTCCAGCACTTATGCCATTTCACTCCCTCGAAAACTCAATTGCTCTATCCATCATCGTTTCATTAATAAATGACAATGTCATTGATCGCTGGATCGTAATAGGTTGTTGAAATGTTTGAAAAGGACGCCAATGGTCCGGGAGACCGTGGTTCAATTCCAAATTTCATTCAAAAGATCGTACTTGATGCCGCCTTGATTAACACTCAGCATTATAAGGTAAACATCAAGGGTAAAGTGGAACAATGCAGGCAATGGAGTAGTGCTCCCCTCTACACAACGATGTAGTAGCTATTGAAAAGAGAGCTTTAGGGTCACCCTCGACTAAGTTCACCAACTTTCCTTTACAACTTACAGTTCTTGTCTGCATTTTTAAGATGTATTTTCGTATATGTGTTAGTGTAGATAGAATTTACTCACTTTCATCTCTGTGTCAGTATATGGCACAAAAGACAGTTTGATGTGGAGGCGCTACAAGAATATGACGCTTCTGGGTAAGCAGTGAAAAAATTATCGTAGTTCAATTGTCAGTCATCTTCAAACATAAAATCAATAAATCATACCTTTTTCGATAAAGAGGTAAGTACTATAAAATAGAATAATCAGGGACTCTGGTTGATTGTGAGTTGTTTCCCTGGCGAGATTTAGTGGTCCATTAAAAAAAAAAAAGAACATTTACGAAAAGAGAGAAACGAATGGGAAAGGCTAGACTAGTATAGCAGCGGACGCCTCGGTTAAAAATAGAAATGTATCAGAAGCAAATCGGCAACGAATCCTGATTGTCTGAGGGAGACTCAAACGGGAAAGCCATTAAGTGTGGGTGCGGGATAGAAAACAGTAAAGGAGTTTGTTGGTGGCCGGACGCAACGAGGTAAAGACGGTCAGCTGACTGCTGGATATGACGATGTAAGGACAACAGGTACTATTTACCAACCCCTCCGCCCGGGCAGGATATGACACAAGGTCAATTTTTAAGCGGAGTTTAACAGGTTTGAATTCAGAGTTTTCCTTCTCCTAGACTAGTTGCCTCAACAAGGCTGAAGAACCTAGTCCGTCCTACTATTTACCCATAGCTGGAGGGAGAATAAGGGGGTTCATACCTTTCCCAAGGGTATTTGCCCGAAAGTGAACATAATAGCGCGACTGGAGTACGAACTCGCGTACTACGATTCCGCAGTTCATCGCTTTAACCATTACACCACGAGGACACCCCCAAGGACAACAGGTAGAGTCCAGATGTGCTGTAGTGAGGACAGACCCTACGATGAAGCACGTTTTAGAACTACAAGAGAAAAACGTGGAAGATAATTCAAGGTCTCAGTCTGCCCTCTCTCGCTTTATGAGATTTGTTTCTCTTTGTCTAGCTAACTGTGTCGACCGCGTTAGCCAGACAAAAGAGCGAAACAATATGAAAACTCTGTTTCGCTCTTCCCGGCGACTACATAAAACTAAGTTGAACTGTTATAGAAGAGTAGAATTATTGAACGCCCAGTGATGATCCAAGTCACTCCAGCAGTAATAATCAAGGAGACTGTCTTGTTAATCATTGCTGTTCGGAAATACACCCATATGCTTGTACAAACACTGACATACATACAATTACATGCAGATATGCAAACACGCACACACATATTGCGTTTGGAGGGGCACTTTGTGTAACGGTTATCGTCGTAGGAAATAGTAGTGGCAGCCCGAGTTGAAATCGTGCATAAAGTTGTTTCCCTTTCTCTTTGTGCTAATGCCCTTGGGAAAAAACATGGATCAACCTTTCTCCATTTATGAGTAAATAGTTTGGAAGCCTAGGTCTTTTTTAGCATTGGTTAGGTGACCAATGCAGGAGAAGAAAAACTCTGAACTCAAACCAGTTAAAATCCGTTTAAAATTGACCTTATATCACATCCTGCTCATGACAGAGGGGTTGGGTAAATAAAGTTTTCAGCTTGTTAAATATTGGCATATGGAAAAGCACCCAAGTCTTTGTGCAAATACAAACATCCTCAAGTATACAGAGATACAAACTATCTCCCCACTCTCTCTTTCATTCTCGCATATATATATATATATATATATATATATTAGGATTGTGAATATATACAGTCAACGGTGCTTGATAACTCAATTTTTTGCCTATACGTTCATTAGAGCACGTATATATACGCTCTATTGAGGATTCTTTATTTATATATACAGCAAACTATATATATATATATATATATATATATTGTTGCACAAAGTAGAACATATATCCACAACAAGACTGGATTTTATTAGGTGTGAATAGCCTAAGGAAAAGTATGAATCCATCTTTTCTCCGCATTCCCTCAGCTATAGGTAAAACAGAAAGGCAGACTGGGAAACTGATCTAGGAGAAGGAAAACTCTCCATTCAAACGAGTGGCTTGAGTGAGATCAGGGATTATTCCTCGTTACCGGTACCATAAAACCCAGACCAATCTCTCATATATTATTTGGAGACGAGGTGGTCATTTCCAAGTAAATGTCCCGTTTCCCAGAGACATGTCATAAAGAGGAATCCTCACACCCGAAAGACCAAGAAAAGATAATGGGATATAAGAATGGAGGTGATGATATATTACATTTGCATATTTGTCTCATACAGTGTTGTACTCTGAAACAACTGTATTTAGCAGTTGAAATCATGGCATCATTGCATCATACACTAGCCTAACCCTAATCCTAACTGTAATTCGGCCTCATTCGAGGGGCGTCCATTCTTCTATTTTCAAAGAACAAACGTAATTTGTGTATAAACCTCACAAACCCATCAGAAACACATTTAAAGTAAAATGTCGCCAGTCTACACTTCCGTTCAAATTATACAATCGTGGAATAAAATCCTGTGTACACGAGAGTAGAATAAAACAAATTCGCATAGATAAACCTGTTTGGAGAAAGCACAAAAGAAATACTGCACAAACAGACATTACTTGTTAGGTTTGGCCAGAAAGTCATTTGGCAGCATCAAAAACGCCAGAAAAGCTTTTTTTTCTTTAGTTTCTTTTCCTGCGATTTTAAGCCAAGCAATTTTCTGAGATATTTGTAATTCTTTGCTCTCTTATCATTACAACATTTGATTTTTTTCATCCTTTCCTTTTATATGTCTCCATTCATTTCCTTAGTGTGATTTTCTTTCTTTCTTTCTTTCTTTCTTTCTTTCTTTCTTCATTTTTTCTCGTTTCTTTACCCTCTTCTTTCCCTTGCTGCTTTTCTTGGTTTCTTTCTTTTCTTTCTCCAACTTCTTTCTTTTTTTTCTTAAACTTCTTCTTTGTTTCTTTTCTTTCTTTCTTTCTCAAAATTCTTTGCTTTTTCTTTTCCTTCTTAAACTTCTTTCTTTCTTTCTTTCTTTCTTTCTTTCTCAGATTTATTTGTTTCTTTACTTTCACCAATTTCTTTGTTTTTTAGTTTCTTTCTCAAATTCTTTGCTTTTTCTTTTTTCACCTTCTTTCCCTTTTCTTTTTATTTCTTTTCTTTGTTTCTTTTCTATTTCAACTTTCTTACCTTATCTTTTACTCATTTCTTTCTTTCTTTCTTTCTTTCTTAGATTTTATGCCTTTCTTCCAGATTTCTTTGTCTTTCATATCTTTCTTTTATTCTTTTTCTTTATCAAATTTTTCCTTTTTTCTCATTTCTTTTTTCTTTCTCAAATATATTTTCTTCTTTCCCCATTTCTTTTTTCTTTTTCTTTTCTTACATTTAAAATGTTTCTTCGATCAGAATTTTTCAAGACTCCAATTTCCTCCTATATTCTTGTCTTGTTTTATTGCTCCTGTTATTGCTCATCAGATTTTCTGCTCTTCTCTTCTTATTGTCATAAATACACACAAAACCCAGACAGCCATTTTTTTATTAGACAAATTCTTTCCAACAGGAAATACGAAACTAACGGACTGAAACCCCCCTGTGAATCTGTTGTGACTACTGAGAAAATAGGCGTTTGCTTAAGTCTCGACACAGCATTGCTTATAACCTTTGCTCTCTTGGCCGACTGAAAATTACTCTCTACTATCTGACACAATTCAACCCTTTCACTCCCTGACTCCATCGTCACGAATTCTATCTTTTTGTCGGATTTTTTTATTCCCTTGAATCGGCCTGTCTCATCTTTTTGGTCTGACTAACATCAAAATGAATAATGTGTCTCTTTGCAACTGTGAAGTGACACTTGCACCGTAATGGCAAGCTAGAGTTCTCCTTTTGACAATCTATTCCCCCAACAACCTCCATTCATTCAGCAAAGAAATGTCGATCCACAGACAATGACGCTTTTGTAGAGCATCTCATTTTATGACCAATCGAACGAGATTTTACGAATTCAATAGCGGCCCATGGTAAATGCTTGAGCTATTAAAAAGAAAAGAAAGAGTAAATCGCGATGAATGTTTGATAAACTTTTGTTCCCAATATTTTCTGTGTTTTCTAAGTTATAATCATCTTTCTGTTTATTTTGAAGTTTGAACCAGCAATAGTTTGATTGTAATGCGTATTACAACGGATCTTAGATATCTACAAAGGCTCGGTACATTAAGTAAAGATTATTATATATATGTATATATATATAATACTGTTTGGAATATTCATAAATAAAGAGTATTTAATATTATTGATAAAGCGAAGATATTTTAAAGTTGGGCGAGCAACTGAAAGTTTTCAAGCACCGTTGATTCTATGTCAACGCTATCCTAACTTTTATACATACATACACGCATATATATATATATATATATATATATATATATATATATATATATATATATATTCAGTAATATTCAGTAATATTCTGTTAAATGTTTTTCATTGTTCCTGAAGTTTTTACAGTAAGAATGCAGCATATATGAAGGGCAACAAATATGCCAGTTGCAATTTTCGGGAGGACTTAGAATACACTGACTGTATATTCTGCAGATGGTGTAAAATCCTAGCTTATGACAATAAAACATATCTTGTGGTGTGGCTTCAGTAGTGGATATCTGGGGAATGTGGAGTAACCCTTTATTGGCATTACTCACCGGTCCAATTTGACAAAGGTTTTGGTACTCGTTAGGCTTCCATCTATAATTCGAATAGAGCTGTTAAAAATTATTCACATTTGATGGGACATTGACCCCACTCCCCAGAAAAACTCTGAAAAAACAACTACACAAAAATATAAATATGAACGTACAATGAACATAATTTCGTAACTTCAAGGCATAAAATAACTGTAGACGAGTGACATGCTGTTAAAATCAATCAAACTGATTAAACTTGCTATACCTTTTACTGACCAAAAAAGAATGGAGTCTTCAAAACTATGCTTGAGTAAAATGAAACAAAAAGTAGATGGATAGTGGCTACTCTTCAGCAGGCACTTAATGCACACATTAGTGTTGAGTTCAACAATTCGATAAAATCCACCTTATATGTCTGCAAATAGGTCCGTAAAGGAACTGATACAGCAATGTTTTGTTCTAACGCAACGAAGCAACCAAGAGTTAGCAAATTTCAGCACGGACAATAGAGCAATAAGGTTTTCTGACTCATTTTTACCTTCCCCATTCACAAAAGATACTCCAACATTCAATAGTTCGCTATCCTTTTGGAAGATATCCAATTGGTTTATTCCGTTCTTGCCACTGTTGCACGTACAGTAAGAATAAAAGCCAACAGACCCAAGGCTTTTGACAAACTGCAAGAATAAACACCTTTCAAAGGTTTGCTTTGCTTCAGGTTTTATACATAGAACAGTAAGCTAGAAAGAGAAAAAGAAAGCCAGGTGTCCTTGTTTGTAGAAAATATAAAATATCCCAAATAAAATAGTAATGAATTTGATACTTCTTAAAAAATTAAATACCAATTAATGTTAATTTTTTATCGAGCCAAGTCGGATGGGGCTGTAGAATACACCGACTGCATCTATGCTGAGGGTTAGGACCCCACCAACGAGAGTCCTGTTTATGACATTAAACCATCTGATGCGGTGGCTCCAGTCTTAGAATTCTGGAGAATAAGGAGTACTCCTTCATTGCCATTGTCCCCAGCTCCACTTGGTTTAGAGTGGTAACACCTGATAGGGACCTATCTATGGGTCAAATAGAACTGTTTGACATTTAAATTGTGCGCAAACAAATGACTTACGTTAAACCGAATTGGAAATATAACTGTTTGATCATTTAACTGTATGTAAACAGATGACTGTTGTTTAATTGAAATGTTAGTGATACATGGCAATACTTGGAATCATTTAACAGAGTTCAAACGAGTGATTAATGTTGAATAGAATAATTAGTGTTCAATAGCAATACTTGAAACTCTTTAACTGTGAGCCTAAATTGAATTATTGGAATTACATAGCAATATTCGGAACTATTAACTGTGTGCAAATGAATGAATGGTGTTAAAATAGAATTAGTATTAAATAGCTAAATTGTAATCAGTTCACTGTCTGCAAACATGATTAAAATTGAATAGAATTATAAGTGTTCGATAACAGTAACTGAAACCATTTAACTGTGTCGAAAAACAGCAATACTAATGTACAAACAAATTAATTCTAACTCATTTTAAAAGGAATTACTAATAAACTATGTGTGCAAACAAATGATTGGTGTTAAATTGTGACTTATATAGTAATACTTGAGGCCATTTAACTGTGTGCAAACAAATCATTGGTAGTAAATAGAGATACTTAAAACCATTTAACTGAGTACAAAAAAGTGCTTAAACTCGTTTAAAAATATCATCTACAAGATGTGTTTACAAGTCATATTTATTTAATACATATGTATAAAGAGGATTTGGCGCTAAATAACCTCCAATGGTTGATATGCGATAAAACCAAACTTAACCAATCAAACGGTAGCCAGCGGAATAGTATTAGAATTAAAGTAATAAAAATCCCATTATCTTACTATAATTTCATTGCTATATGCGGAGTTTCCGTGGCGTAATAGCAAACCCGTTAGACTACGATCACGTAGTATGCAAGTTCAATCGCCTGTTGCTCTATTACTTTCTTTTTTGGACTAATACTCTTCGTAAAGACAGAACTTCCTTTGCTATGAGTTAAATAGTATCACTCCGAAGGGATCAACCATTTTTGAAATTGCCACGTGGCTCCCCGCAATAAAAAGACCTCGCGCCACATTCTGGCTTCAGAGGAAGTCAGTTAAATACATCAAATATAAAATACAGCAACTGTAATAACACCGTGGCATAGTTTTGGTTTGTTTGTTTAATGGCATAACTCTCTTGGGTTATTGAATGCCAAAGCCATCCGTGTGAAAGAACAATAATGATACTATTTAACCCATAGCTGGAGGATAAGTTTTCCCAAGAAGATTAGTCTGAAAGTGAACGTAATTGGAGTGAACGGAACTGGAGTTCGAACTCGTTTACATCGAGGCCATAATCCAGCACTTTAGTCATTACACCTTGGTAACCTCCCTAGAAGAAGATTTCAGCTGTCAATCTCTATTTTCCCCTATAAATCAATGCCTAAGTTAAAAAATATCTGAATAAAGCAGTTACACTTGAAAGACACCCTGCTTATACTTCCGAGTGTAGATCTCACTGTCAGGCGTTTACGATAGCACAGATGATAAAATGGTTAGTTTGAGCCACATGGATACCAAAAAATAATTTTCTCCCAAAGAATATCACATTACTATTTCATTTTTGCTGCGTTTTTTGTGGCATATCAATTCTTTTAATATCTTTTTAAAGTATCTTCGAATTCTAGCACAGACAGTTGTTTATGAAAACAGAGATGATAAAATGGTTAAGTCAAAACGGATGGACATCCTCAAACATAAAAAAAAAAAAAAGAAAAGATTTATGGATATGTTAAGTTACCGGTTGACTTTTCGTCGTTTCTTTTGTGGCATAGAAACTATTTCAAAAACTTTTTCAGAAAACGTTTCTTCATTATTTTTTCTCTTGATGATGACTTTAGGTCAAAGCTTGTTGAGAACAATAAAAAGGTGGATAACACCAAAGAAATATTCCTATTTGTCTTATATATATATATATATATATATATATTTAGAGAGAGAGAGAGAGAGAGAGAGAGAGAGAGAGATGAAAAAACTGATAAGACGATCGTAGTGTAATGATTGAAGTCGTAGAAAATGGACACTGTGGCCCTAGTTCAAATCCTGAACGGTTACTCGGTTAGTTGGGTCTTATGGCATATCAGCCCTTGTAGGTTATTTAATGCCAAATCCATTTTTATAGACATCATTTCTATTAAAAAAAATTCAGTTTAGCTTGAGTACAGATTAATTGTCAAAAACATTT
>OY757913.1:34125352-34225352 GCA_963585895.1 Sepioteuthis lessoniana
CTCTTTATAAACAACTACACAAAAATATTTGTTCTGGTTTAATGGCATATCAACCTTCATGGGTTATTTAAGGCCAAAGTCATCCATAAAGAAGAATAGTAGTGATACTATTGAACTTATATCTGAGGGATATAAGGGTTTCATTTTTTTCCAAGTGTATTAGTCCCAAAGTGAACGTAATTACGCGATTGAAGTTCGAACTCACTCAGATACGGTATCGCAGACAAGTTTGCCCACAATTTCGTCACAAGGACTCCTACGCAAATGTAAATATGAACGTACAATGAACGCTACTCTCTAACCTCTAGGCATGAATTAACCCTGGACGAGTTGTCATTCCATTAGCATTAATCAATCCACCTGTTGTAACCCATGATAGTATATTAATGATGAAATATATTTTCAGAATAACAATTCATGCAGGGAATCTGGATTCACGCTTTTCTCCAAAAGCACAAAGTTGAAAGCCCTCTGCCGAAATTCACATTAAGCTCGCCAATATTGTGTGATGGTACGGAGTGTTTCCTTTATAAAGCTAGTAACTAATTGTCTAAAAATACAATTGCTGGAAAACGACTTTTTCCGAGTGAAGCTCAAGATTAGTCCCAACGGAAGTTAGATTTACCTAGGCTGAAATGAATATAATGAAACGCCAATTTTTCTCCAAAAGAATCTCTTTGGCATTTGACACTTATTTCAGCAAAATTTCTATTGGTCGAAGCACCTCCAAAACATCTGATATGGCATAATTTTCTATTGGTCGAAGCACCTTCAAAACATCTGATATGGCATAAATTTCTATTGGTCGAAGTACCTCGAAAACATCTGATATGGCATAAATCTATTCAGTAGGATTTTTAATATCCTCGGGGTTCAAAAAATTATGTTTATTTTAATATCTTTAGATCTTACTCCTGTAATACGTTTTCCGTTTAAGAAAGAATAAAAAATATTATTTACGCAATCCTGTGTTTTAGTTTTTAAAAATATTAATATACAAATATTTTTCTATCCAAATGGAATTATTCATGGGCTCTTGAGCAGTAAGGTAACATGTAGCTGGTGTATCAGTCTAAGGGGTTTCGAAAACGTAGATAAATAAAGAGAACTATATTAATGAACTGTTTATTTAATTTAATCAAGAGAGCACGTAGAATTCTTGAGTTGTTCCCGTCTTGGTTTATCTTCATGTGTTTCGTTAGTGTTCAGATGGTGCATCTATACAATAGTTCACACAGCCATACAGTAGTTGACAAAAGCACTGCTTGGAAGAAATGAAATCCTGCAGATGGACGGGCCAGTATGGGCCAACCAGAAAGGACTTCTATACTTCAGCTCTGTACGGACACTGCACGCAGTCAAGAGGACCTGCCAAGAGCTATGGGCGATAGTGATAGGTGGAGAGAGAGAGAGAGAGAGTGAGAGAGAGAGAGAGTGTGTGTGTGTGTGTATGTGTGATATATATAGAGAGAGAGTGAGAGAGAGAGAGAGAGAGAGAGAGAGGACCTCCTGCTATCAGGATGTCTTGAAGATAATTATTTAATATATAGATTCATTTTTGTTTATGGTACATGTTACCATTTTGTGCAATCCTATCTTATGTTATACATGTTTATATGGTTATGAAAGTTTTCCTGATGTTAAATTGTAATTGTGAGTACAGTAAGGCGGTGGGTAAGGCATTTTCAGTAGAGGTGATAGCGATCTGAAAGACAAGCTTCGTTTAACGGAAACTGTTAACCCTTGAAATTTTGGTTTGGTTCAATTTGGTTTCATGGCATATCAACCATTGGAGGTCATTTAATACCGATTACATTTTTATACATTAAACAGTTCTATTTCAAACAATTCAATTAAACATCAGTCATTTATTTACAGACAGTTAAATTTAAAAGCAGTTCTATTTCAAACAAATTAGTTTAGTATAAGTACACAATTTAAATGAAAGAGAGAGACAGAGAGAGAGAGAGAGAGAGAGAGAGAGAGTTTAGTTTTTGCTTGCTTTGGTTTTATGGCATATCAACTATTGTAGGTTATTAAATGCCGAATCCATTTTTATACATACAAACAGTTCTATTTCAAACAATTCTGTTTAGCATTAGTTTAAATGTCAAAACAGTTCCATTTCATACTATTCAGTTAAGCATTAGCACACAGTATAGTTTTTTTAGCCATAAATAGGACCGTATCAGGTGCTACTACTCCGGACCAGAGTGGACCTAGGAGCGATAGCAATAAAGAGGTACTCCGCATTCCCCAAAGCTCTCGCATTACTGGAAACTCACGGTCAGATTGCTTAGTGTCATATACAGGACACTCGTTGGGGGGCTCTTACGTCCCTGCAGAGATGCAGTCTGTGTATTCTGCAGCCCCAGCCAACTGGTCCAAACCCTTGAAATGAAGAGTACCTAAGTGAAGTCATCAGAACAAATTCGTCAGTGAAACATCGACAACGTAGACAACAACTGCTGGTCGGCTCCGTTGGTGCAGGTTTTATGAGTGCAGCACGCCGGCTCTTGTTCGCAGGTGTCTAAAATGTAGATGTAAAGAGAATTTAAGGAAAATATTTGTTCAAGTTAAAGACGTTCTCTATCCAACGATGTTATTGTGTTCGCAGTGTTTGTTGTTTGCTTGAAAGAAACAGGATGCATTAGTTTTGGAGCACCTCTCGAAACTGTGGAAAAAGGGGAATATATTCAGACTAGTTTGTCGAAATTCTTTTGAAATAGAGAAAACAGACTCATACACACACTTCACCTTTGTTCTCTAATTAGATTCAACTTTGTTTCTCTCTATCTTTCTCTCATAAAAACACTCAGTCACTCTCTCTCTCTCTCTCTCTCTCTCTCTCTCTCTCTGACACACACAAACATATATATATAAATCTCTCTCTCTCTATCTATATATATATATATATAACAGATGAGTATAGACAAAGAAATCCTTAAATAAGATTAAGCTATTGTTGATAACGTCTCTAGAGAAAGCAGCTCGCAGCGAACTGAAGAGAAAGATGCGATAAATGCGAAACTGCTATCTGTTGTTCCTTTCCCAGTTGGAAAGTCGTTGGATTTTTCACACATTTTTTTGGGGGTGGAGGGGCATTGAGATGGAATTTTGGATAACCTTCACCGGCAGGTTTTTCATTCGCTCAACAACGCACCGTTCCGAACATTTAGCTAGCTTAGCTTGAGTGTACAGCAAAAGATCAAATAGCAAAAAAGAACTATACAAGTAACTGAGTTGTGCCAATAATTCACCTAGGCGATACTTTCGTGGAGAGAAAATCAGCATTTGAAATTTAGCTCGATATCTGGACTCGAACACCGACCTCTGACATTGGTTAGAAATGCGCTTCAATTTCAACGACATTGGCATCCTAAAAAAGAGGAGCAAAGAGATAGATTCCTGTCTTTCCAAAGGGCATTAGCACGAAGTGAAATGTAAACAGCCTCATCAAGGTTTTAAACTCGTGTTGCCGATCAAATTTCCAACGACGATTATCATTACGCTAAACACGCCAATATCATGTAGCATTATTAATTATCTAGGCCATAGTGGACCTGGGAGCACTGACTATAGAGGGGTACTCTACATTTTCTAAAGCTCCAGCATTACTGTAGCCTCACCATCAGATTGTTTAGTGTCATATCCAGGACATTTGTTGATGGGGAGGTCTTACCCCTCTGGAGAGATGCAGTCGGTGTATTCTACAGCCCCAGCCGACTAAATCCTTTGCTTTGGGGTATGACTCTTTCCCTCGAAAATTGTGTTTCCTGCACCTAGAAGTGAGGCTTTGGTTCTAATTGTTAATTGTTTGGCCAGTTCTTGATTATACATATATATAATAAATATGAAATGATTTGTAAAGGGAATAGTTTGTCGGTAGCATTTTTAAAGGAGCCAGGCAGCGGTCACATCGATACTGCTATATGGCTGCACTACATGGACGCTAACAAAACGGCTGGAGAAGAAGCTAGACGGCAATTACACAAGAATGCTACGTCCAATCTTAAACAAGTCCTGGCGGCAACACCCCACAAGACACCAACTGTACAGCCACCTGCCCCCTATCACGAAAACTATTCAAGTTAGACGAGCCAGACATGCAGGACACTGCTGGAAAAGCAGGGACGAACTCATAAGAGATTTACTCTTATGGACCCCCACACATGGCCGTGCAAAAGCAGGACGACCAGCACGAACATACATTCAGCAGCTATGTGGGGATACGGGATGTTGTCCTGAAGACCTACCTAGGGCGATGAACGATAGGGAGGAGTGGCGAGAGAGGGTCAGGGATATCCGTGCTACCAGCGCGATATGATGATGATGATGATGATGAAGTAAATAGTTTGTTGGTAATTTAAAATCAGTTCGAGCTAATTTGTTTGCACACGTTCAAACGGTTCCACATATTACTATATAACTCAAATAATTCTATTGAATATTGATCATTTGTTTGCACAATGAAGCAGTTTCAAGAATTGCACACAGTGATGACCAGCACGAACATACATTCAGCAGCTATTTGAGGATACGGGATGTAGCCCTGAAGACCTGCCTGAGACGATGAACGATTGGGAAAAGTGGCGAGAGAGGGTCAGGGATATCCGTGCTAGTAGCATGACAAGATGATGATGATTGCGATTCATCGCTAATAATTCTATTCAACATTACTAATTCGTTTGTATACAGTTAAATGATTCCATGTATTGCTATGAAATAACAATAATTCAATTTTTGCTCACAGTTAAATTGTTTCATGTATTCGCATGTAGCACTAATTATTCAATTTAAAAGTCATTTGTTTGCGCCCAGTTAAATGGTTAAACATTGCTGTCTGACCCATAGGTAGGGCTCTTACAGGTAAAACCATTCCGAGACAGAGTGGACTTGGGAGTAATAGCAATGAAGGGGTACTCCACATTCCCCAGAGCTCCAGAACTGAATCCTCACCATCAGATGGTTCAGTGTCATATTAAGGACACTCAGTGGAGGTGTCCTACCCAACTGCAGCCTCATTAGACTGGTCTGCCTCAAGTTCCGGAGATCTCAGGAGTGTGGAGTACCCCATTATTGTTCAGGTCCACGCTGACCTGCTGTGATAGTACATGTTTGGTTTGTTTGTTTTGTTTTTAATGGTATATCAACATTCTTTGGTTATTTAATGCCAAATCCATCCTCCTTGAAGAACAGCAAGGGTTCTATTTAACCCATAGCTGGGAGGATAAGGCGGTTCATACCTTTCCCAAGGGTATTTGTCCGAAAGTGAACGTAATAGCGCGACTGGAGTTCGAACTTGCTCACTACGATTTTGCAGTCCAGCGCTTTAACCATTACGCCCTGTCAGGTTTCCTTTTACGTGTCATATTGACCTGTATGAAAATTAGTCGTATTAAATAGGAATACTTGATTGCATATTACTGTGTATAAATTATTTGTATTACTAATTACTTGTACTTCTTCAATGCTATTACTATACTTTGTGTTTGCCATTAAACTGCATTTGCTATTGAGGCTTTAGACTCTGGATAGTGCTGAGTATCCTGTCTTTGCCATTACACCGATGTTCACTCTGACCCGTAGTGCTTGTATCTGTTACAATCCCAGCAACAGCTCAAATATATTTGTTAAATAATTATTCATATCGGACAGGAATATTTGAAATCATTTAACTTTATGTAAATTATTTGTATTCAGAATAGTTACGTGGATTTATAATTGTTTACCAAGGATTATTATAAGTTACTTTAAACCAAATAATTGAGTGCAAATCATTGATGTTAGATAGAAATTCTTGAGACCATAAAACGGTGCAAACAAATGGCTTTATCAAATACTTATAGTTACTTTAAACCATATTAATGTTGTGAAAAATATTTGTATTAGATAGGAATACTTGATTCTGAAACTGTGTGTAAATGAATGATTATAGACAAATAAAAAGAGCAATTTATAAAAAATGAATCAAATTTTGGCATTAAATAGCCCATAAGAAGATGATATGCATTTAAAAAATAAACAAAACCGGATCACATATATACTTTTAAAGTATCTGATGAAAAATCGTTAGTGAAAAATATATGTATACTGGTATTTGAACATGGAATAGATTCTTCTTCGCTGTTTAATATTGGTGCAATTAAGATTCGAGCTCGGGGTATTTAATACATCATCCTCATTGCATAACCAGATCTATTATTTTTTGTTGTGATATATCATTATTATAAAACTGATAAATGTTTTAAAGATTGGTTGTAAAACACCAAGCATGATACAAGGTCTGTATAGTTGACATGTAAAAAAGTTTGGGGTCGTTTTAAAATTGATATACAAGATCACTCGAATTGGAATGATTTTGTAGTTTCTGTTCAGCATGAACATATCTTGCAAGCCGTAGAGAAAACAGGCAGGGTTTCCAATTCCCATCATTGTTTATATCTCTTTGTTGAGTTTGGGATAAGGCACTACTTCTTATAGTGATAATCTTCTGGAAGGGGACATTCGATTTCAATCTTAATTACTGTTTAGAGAAAAATATATTCACCCAACCCGTCCATCAGCGACAGGATACAGCACAAGGTCCATTCTTAAGAGGAGTATAGCTGACTGAATTCAGAATTTTCCTTCTCCTTGACTGGTGATCTAACAAAGGCTAAATAACCCTGTGAGACCAACTACTTGCCTATAGCTGAGAAAATAACGTCTTTTCCGAAGGGATTGGCACGAAGTATCTAATCTAGGGACAACGATTCCATTTCCTATGATTGATAACTGCTAAGCTAAGAAAACCTTCGGCTGTTTAGTTTGGTTTCTTTATTTGATGGCATATAAAACTTTGTGGGTTATTTAATGCCGAAGAATTTGTTATAGAAGAACAGTAGTGGTACTATTAAGCCAGGGCTAGGGTTATAAGTGGTCCATGCCTTTCCCGTGTGTATTAGTTCGGAGTGGACAATGATTTTACTATAAAAGTGTATTGGAAATGATTTTTCCAATAAAGATGCTTTGGAAAATGATTTTATTATAAAAATAAATTGGACAATCATTTCATTATAAAAATGCATTTGACAATGATTTTATTATAAAATGCATTGGACAATGACTTCATTGTAAAAATACATTGAACAAAGATTTTTCTATAAAGATACACTGGTATATGTTTTTACTGTGAAAATACATTGGATAATATTTTACAGTAAAATTCATTGGAAAATAACTTTACAATAAAATTATTTTACAAGAAAAATGCACTAGACAATGATTCTATAATAAAATGCTTTGAGCAATGATTTTTCTTTAAAATATTTTGAAATAATAATAATAATAATAATAATAATAATAATAATAATAATAATAATAATACAAACGGATCACCTAATCCCGGCCAGAAGATCAGACCTCATAATAATCAAAAAAAAAAAAAAAAAAAAAAAAAAAAAAAAGAGAATCTGCAAAATTGTCGACTTTGCTGTCCCGGCGGACCACAAAATAAATCTGAAGGAAAGTGAAAAGAAGGATAAGTACCTCGACCTTGCTAGAGAATTGAGAAAGCCGTGGAACATGAAAGTAACAATTGTGCCAATTGTGATTAGTGCGTTAGGCACAATAACTAAATGATTATTAAAAGGCCGAGAGGACTTGAAAGTTGGCGGACGAGTCAATTCATTTATTGCATATACAAGAGAGTCCGTTGGTGTAGTGGCTAACGTGCTGGACTGCGATATTGTCGAAAGGAAGTTCGATCTCCAGTCAAGCAATTACGTTCTCTTTCGGATAAACACTTATGGGAAAGATATAAACTCCCTTACCCCCCAGCTATCCTTCAACAAGGATGACTTCAGCATTGAATAACCAACCAAGGTTGATATGCGATTAAACGAAGAAACTAATTATCGTATATACTCTTGTGCAAGTCGATAACCCTTCCCTCATCAAAAAAGCAATAAAACAAAACAAAAACAAATCAAATATGATAAAAAAAGACAATCCAATTCAGGTTTTAAAAATTTATTTAAGTTTTAGACAATAAAAAAAACATTAAAATAATCTTGAGAAACCATGCGCCAAGTGTTTTGAACCACATTTAGGTCGAGACGAGAACGTTTCAATAACTAAAGCTGAAATTTTTGAAAAAATATCAGTCTACATTACTGTAACATCATACTCACGTTTAAAATTCTTTTCTATAACACTGCGTATTAACTGTTGGAAATGAATATAGATTTCATATATTACAGATTATTATATAGATATAGATTTCATATATTACAGCCAGACGCTATGATGTTTTTACGAACCCGACAGACGTTTGTTGCACTTTTTATTCACGTTTTCTTTTTCAGTAGAACTATACATTTCACTGTTGCTTGTTGTTGTACGTAGAAGTGTAGAGTTACATTTTCTTACACAAGAGGCTACAAAGGACAGGAATTATTCCTATCTTCATGAGCGGGCTGTGATAAAAAGCCAGTTTTTTTTTAGCGGAGTACAAGTGGTTTGAATTCAGCGTTTTCCTTCTCCTAGATGGGTTGCCATATCAAGATTAAAGAGCCGAATCTGCATTACTCATAACTAGGGGAGAATAGTTGGATTTATACCTTTCCGAAGTGTATTAGTGCAATGCAAACAGCCTTTTCGAGAATTTGAACTCAGGTCGACGAGATCATTTCCTACGTCGATAACCCATTACGACATGCCGTTAGTAGATTCATGGACTCTAAGATGACCGAGCCTCACTTAAAACAATCATCTGTGTCGGTACTTTTCTAATAAAGCCTATTAAATAATATAGTCTAAATTCTGTTTATTGCAACTGTGATGTATTGAATTGAATTCTGTTTGACAATTTTTTTTCTAACGTATATTCCTCGGATGGATTAATGTTAAAAAGGAAACAAATTATAGAAATGAAAAGCTATCAGATTTTTTACGTAATCAAAACGAAATTGTCGTACAGAACACCATTTCTGACCAGCCATGAATATTTTGGTTGGTTGATGTTCAATGGCATATCAACCCTTGTAGGTTATTTAATCCCAAATCCAGTTATATATATATATATATATATATATATATATATATATATATATATATATATATATATATATATATATATAAGGATTTGTATTCGAATAGTTTGTTGGTAACTTTATTCTTAAACGAGTTGCTTGAACTCATTTGTTTGCACACAAATAGTTTCAAGTATTTTTATCTAACACTAATAATTCTATCAAATATTAATAATTCATTTGCACACGGTTAAACGTTTTCAATTATTGCTATATAATTCTATTTAATATCTATAATTTGTTTTATCACTGTGAAACGGCTTCATGTATTGCTATGTAACATTCATAATTCTATTTAATATTAAGCCTTTATTTGTTCACTGTTAAATGGTTTAAAGCATTATTGTGTAACACTAATAAGTCTTTTTATCAAATATTCCAATATAACAATTTTCACACAGCTGTATGGTTTCAAATAACTGATAATCTATGATAAATAATTGAATAGTTCTATATGGCCTACGGCCTCTTACATCCTATCACACAAACCATACAAGTAAGACGAACAAGACTTGTTCTGTTTGAGAAGCAAGAACGAACTCATAAGGGACCGTTTTCTATAGACTCTCCTACACATAGAGACATTAGTGTTGGCCGACCTAAAAAGACTTACATCAGACCTGTGCGGACACTCGATGTAGTGTGGAGGACTGACCAGGAGCGATGAATGATTGGGACTTATTGAGAGAGAGAGAGAGAGAGAGAGAGAGAGAGAGAGAGAGAGAGAGGGTTTAGTTTTAATTTTGTTTGGTTTTATGGCATATCAACTATTTCAGGTTATTTAATGCCGGATCAATTTTTATACATATAAACAGTTCTATTTCAAACAATTCTGTTTAGCATAATTACGTAGTTTAAATGTTAAAACGATTCTATTTTAAATTACTTTGTTAAGCATAAGCGCACAGTTAAGTTCCATTTGACCGATAGATAGGATTCTATCAAGTTCTACGACTCTGGGTAAGAGTGGACCTGAGAACGATATCAATAAAAGGATACTCCGCATTCTCTAAAGCTCCAGCATTATTGGAGCCTCACCGTCAGATTGTTTAGTATCATAATCCGGACACACGTTCGAGAGCTCTTACCCCTCTGCAGAGATGTAGTCGGTATATTCTACTGCCCCAACCGTCTTCGCCAGAGAGAGAGAGAGAGAGAGAGAGAAAACTCTGCATTGTCAGCGTGACTTGATTATAACGATGAATATTTGACCCATAGATGGGACCCTAACAGTTACTATCAGTCTGGGTCAGTGTAGGATCAGAGTGGTATTGGGAGTAATGTCAATTAAGGGACACTCCATTTTCCTCCTAGCTACAAGGATGAAATCCTTATATCAGACGAACTTTAGCGTAATATACAGGACAATCGTTGATGGAGGTGGGTTCTTATCCCTCTACAGGAGTACAGTCGGTGGATTCTACAGCCCCACTTCACCACAGCCGACAGAACACGTATATTTTGGCTTTACTATATGTTATTATTGGCAGTATCACACGGGAAAATATGTGCTTTATTTTCATTGTGTTGTACTGCCATGATAAATGAAGGACAATTATGAAGTTACGGCAGTTTCTTTATAAAAATATATGTCTTTATTTTTTCTGAGGGTCGAAACTTTGTAGCATGAGAAAGACAGTGACACGAAGACAGACGGAGGACAGCTACATAGACCCTCATCTTCTTCTAAGCCGCATTGTGCCATATTCAGAGCCCCACTTAGGGCTTCTTCTGCTTCTCGGCCCGGGAGATACTGCTCCCCTCTGAGCACTCGCTGGCTGCTCTCGTGATTCTGTGTCTCAGCGACTGCACGGCTACAAAACTGCGTGACTGACCATTACCGCTGTGGGTGTCCGTGTATATATCATTTCCCAACGCCAACGCCAACGCCTTTTCGGTTTTCGACCCATGTGACCCGTTCCCGCCTGTCAACCAGCGTGAGCTGCTTTCACTCACGCATCACTGTCTTTCTGTTTACACATCTGGAACATGACGGCTCTGTCAAAGGTCAATATGCAGCAATTGCAGAAAACAGATCATCACTGCAGATAACTATATGATAATAATTTCCTCTTTTCAAATATTTCATTTGAGTATGGGAATCAGAAAATTTTGGTTATCAGAATTCATTTCAATGGAGAAGAAATCATTGTCGCAACAAATAATGCAACTTTTCGTCTTTCTTGTTTCATAAGTTATTAAAAATCAATGAAAATAGTTCATCAAGATTTATTTATGGCAGCATATTTAATAAATGCACACAAGCTCCAGTGAATGAGAGAGATTTTTGTTGAGTGCTCCATTATTAAAATATTGTACCAGCGTTAATCTCCCCTCTCAAAAACATTCATCCGTTTGTCAACTGTAAATGATCAAAAGAAAAGAGATGCAAGTTGCTAGAGCTATATATATATATATATATATATATATATATATATATATATATATATATATATATATTAATCATTTTTTCCCCACTGTTAAATAGTTTCAAGTATTGCTATGTAAAATTAAATTCTATTTATCAAATATTCCTATCAACAATTTTCACTCTGCTGTATAGTTTCAAATAACTGATAATATATATATATATATATATATATATATGTGTGTGTGTGTGAGTGTGTGTGTGTATACATATATATAGTTATCCACAGACTGACTGTTTCGTTGTATCACAACTCTTCAGTGTGGCTAGACACGTGAGACGCTCCAAGCCGGGATGGAAACCCACCTAACTTTACGTCAGGCTGATGACATACCCATGCAACTCAACGACTTTACGCATATGCATCACATTTCGTTTTTTCTACATTTTTGCGAAGTAGTCAATTCGTTAAAACTTTGCATAACGCGATTAGCATCAGTTATATTTCTTCGCCAGAGTGCTCAACCTCTCGCCCCTTGCTGGAAACGTATATTGTCAACTACAGACAGACTGTTTCGTTGTATCATAACTCTTCACTGTGGTTAGACACGTGAAACTCTTCAAATGCAATCCCACCTCCAAAAGGTAAATTTTTAAATAGTGTAAAGCTGGTTTTAATTCAGAGTTTCCTTCTCCAGGACAGGTTACCAAACCAAATTTTAAGAGCCCAGTCTGCCCTATTATTTACCATTCAGTTTATGGAAGAACTGATGAATTCCAGGGGAGGGAAACGCAAACAGCCCCGTCAAGGGTTTGAACCCGTGTCTCAGATTCCGTTTACTAGGACGATAACCGTAATGCTAAACACCCTAACTTAATTTATCTGTGCATAATCATACTAGCATAATTCACTGTATAACTAAATATGATAACTTAATATAACGTTATAACAATATAACGTTTAACTTAATATATCGTAATTCAGTGTATAACCACACTAGTGTAATTAGTTAGCATTCGATCCTAGGTATAAAAATTTCAAACGATGATTCTCGAGGATTTTCTCGACGTAAAAGAATTCTGCAATTTTGTTACCTATATTTTCTCATTTAAGATACGGCGTTGTATGAAGCTAAGACATAAGAATTAGAAGGAAGAAAAGTATACCATATTGAATTTCAACGTAGTTATTTTCAAAAGAATAATGAAACAAAAACCATATCTCTTATTTGTTTGGTCTGAGTTGTCTTGCACCTGTTACTATAACTATTTCAAGTTTTCAAATGATAATTTTCAATGTTGATGTTTTGTATTGGTTTGGTTTGGTTTTATAGCACATCAACCATTGTAGGTTATTTAATGCTAAATCCATTTTTATGCGTATAAATAGTTTATTTCAAACAATTCAGTTAAGTATAAGTATAGTTTTTTTGTTTACACACAGTTAAATGTCAAAACAGTTCGATTTTAAACAAATCAGTTTAGAATACAAAAGTAGTTCTATCTCAAACAATACAGTTTAGCATACAAAATAGTTCTATTTCCAACAAATCAGTTTAGCATGCAAAAAATTTCTATGTCAAACCATTCAGTTTAGCATTAGTACACAATTTCAATGTCAAAAAGCAGTTCCATTTTAAACATTTCATTTTAGCATACTTACGCGGTCTTGTTCAATTTGACCCATAGAGAGGACCCTATCAAGTGTTGCCACTCCGGACCAGAGTAATGACATTCTGCATTCCTCAAAGCTTCAACATTATTGGAACCTCACTGTCAGATTGTTTAGTGTCATATCCAGGATACTCGTTAGAGGGTGTTTTGCCCCTCAGTAGAGATGCAGTCGGTGTATTCTACAACCCCAGCCGACTGGGCCACTTGGGGGTGGAGTTTTACCCCTCTGCAGAGATGCAGTCGGAGTATTCTTCAGTTCCAACCGACTGGGCAAGTTTGATGTTTTTAAAAGCATAATGAATGCAACAAATATGTTCCATATTTTATCATCCAAATATCTTTAAAAATCAACATTGGCAAAAGGAATGTTATATGGAGAGCATAGAGAGAACTGAATTCGTAATTGTTAAGAAATATATGAAGAGTACAGAGAGATAGAGAGAGAGAGAGAGAGAGAGAGCGATTACATAGACGTTTCATATGAGTTCATACAACTGCTGTTGGAAAGGTAATATTAATGCCTCGAACAAATCTCTAGAATGGTTTTGCGAATTAAGTATCTCTGCAAATAAAGCTGGTTGCCCCAGTTGTACCCAACAATATTACTGGTTGTCCGTCCAAATTTGTGCATTTCAGATTCAGCTTCTAATATTGCAATTTAGTTATATAAGCTGGAGCCAGGTAGGCTGAGGTGGGTATAAAACATCTACATCTCACTTCGATGAGAATTCGTCATCCCTTCATATATATATATATATATATATATATATATATATATATATATATATTTATGTTTTTGTGTGTATGTGTATGCGTGTGTATCTACTGAACCTTTTATTTACGAAAAGAATGCGACTCAGGGTCAATTTTCAAGAGAGTACAGATGGTTTGAATTCAGAGTTTCCTTTCTTTTAGAATGGTTGCCTTACCAAGGCTAAAGAATTCAGTCTTCTTTACTATCTTTATCAATAGATTGGGGAAGAATAGATGCCTTTACCAAGGGAATTAGCGTGAAAGGGAACGCAAATAACGTAGTCCATGATATGTCTTTGAATCGTGCGGATTGCTGTTTCGACGATAACTCACGCACACGCATATATATATATATATATATATATATATATATATATATATATATATATATATATATATATATATATAACAGATTGTTAAAAAAAATGAAAGTCGAAAAGAAACACAGAATAAAGAGGAACATATACTGTAAAATATGAGACTAGTTTTGCTGAAGTCACGAACTTTTTTTATAGAATTAACTTGTTCAGTCTATAAATAAAGAAAAAACAAACCCTATAAAGTAAGAAACACAGGAAGATGAGAGTTCGTTTGGACAGAAACGCTTGGAGCATTGGAACAATGAAGAGAAATCTAGAGATAAAAGAAATATACAGTAGATTCGAATGGTCGGAGGAGGGGAGAAAGAAAATAGAAAGCAAGCGATATTCAGAAAGTGATAGAGAGAATGAAACGACTCAGAAACTGCGAGAAAGACATTGAACATGACGCTGAGAGAGGTTCGATCTGATATCGAGGGACGAAGCATGGAAGCGACAGTGGAGAAGACATAAAAAAGAGGTCTACAACGATAAGATCTAAAGAGGTGACAGGAAAAATGAAAAAGAGGAATAGGTCAGACAATGTAAACGTTCATTTCCCTTTGTTATATTTCCCATTAGACCCTAACACTGTAGCAATGTTCCTCAACCCCATCCTGCCAACTCATCAGTCGGCTAGGCGCACGCGCAGATGCAACCACAGAACTGAGTCATTGCAAATGGCCGTCATGGGTAATATCCATAGAATACCAAATGCAAATAGCTGAATATAAAAACGTACAATGAAAAAAAAAAAAAAAAAAAAAGGTAGACACAGTCGTCTCATGAGGCTTTATCTAAATCTGTTTTTATTTACTTGTTGTTTCTCGTTTCATTTTTTGCTTTACATTCTTTATTTTTTCTAAATAAAGCTATCCGGCCTCTAATCTAAGGGTTTACGTCAACGACAGGTTACTAAGATCGAGGCTTATCTGATTAAAAGGGTAAATTGTTTTAAGGCAAAACTAGTCACTTTAATTATATGTATGGCAAAAAATGGCGCCCATTTAAAAAAAAAAAAGTCGAAATTGAAATTGAAAAACAAGTTAAAAAAGACGCAGTAAGTAATAAAGAAAATAACAAATGTCATTTATAAATCTATATATAGACAAAGGAAAAGGTCCATTGATCAACAGATCTATCTATCTATCTATCTATCTATCTATCTATCTATTCAAATTTGCTTTTATCTGTCTTTTCCATTCTGTACGTTATTTATTTTCTACTTATATAGACGGATGAATATTTATAGATAAGGATGCCGTTTGCAAACGTTGGTTATATGTATGATTTACATTTTGCAGTTATATTGTCAGAGAAAACATATCATAATTGTAAAATTTATTTAATAGAATAAAGTCAGTTTCAAGACGTCAGATTTACACATGTATTGAAAACTAGCAGAATATTCTCATGGTTCTCCATATCTAAATCTAATATTTTAACATAATTTTAACAGGATTATATATATGGAAAGCCAAGAGGACTTTTTTAAAGACATGAAAGCCCAAGAGATGTTTATATTTATTCAACCATCCCATTGAACGAGCAAGGTGCGGTACAAAGTCAACTTTTGAGCAGAGTTTTAACAGATTTCAATTCAGAGTTTTCCTTTTCTTAGACCGATTGCTATACCGAGCTTAGAGAGCCCGGCCTTCCCTACTGATTTGCTGGAGGGAGAATATTCAATTGCATACCTTTCCGAAGGGTATGAGCACTATGTGAAATGCAAAAAGCCATGTCCATGATTTGAACTCTGATTTTTCTTTCTATTATGAATGCGAACTTTTAGTATCATGACCAATATACAGAGTGTCTCAAAATAGATGCAACCCATTAATATGATAATTCATGTTTTATCGAGTCATCTTTCATCTGAGGCTTAAAAAGCAATTATATCACTTCAGAAAGGACAAACCAGATGACAAGGGGAGAAATTGATTGATTTTATGCTACAGTGCTCGTGAAAGACAAAGTTGTTGGGAACGTCTTCGGAGGGACTTTTTCGGACTCCTTTCGACAGAATATCTAACGGCATCCACATGGTCAGGACATCTTGCCGTCAACTTCCAGCCATATCTGGGATTATTTGCCTTCTAGTTGAGGTTGTTTACTGATCCTGTTGCTTGAAATCGGAGTAACAAACGATAAATTTGACTTTTCTATGGATAACTGTTAAGTTAAACTACCAGCAAAAATTTTCTTGTACAGTTTTGGATAATTTTGTCTCCAAATAAGTAGTGAGGCAAAATACTTATTCCTCTTTTGTCCAAGATACTGTGATCGAGAATTTATGGTTGTTATAGTATACTATTTTCCAAACTGAAACAAAAATAACACATTATTATAAGTACAGTTACTAGCAGTTACATGGGTACCATGTATGTTGGGACACCATATATATATATATATATATATATATATATATATATATATATATATAAAACGATATATGTGGGGCAATGGTTACCGTCATGGGGAATAAATACAGCCAGCCGAGTTTAAATCTTTGACGAGGCTGTGTGCATTTTACACAGCGGTAATACTCATGGAAAAGGAATGAATCCAACAACTCACCTTCCATCTCTGAGTAAATAGTACGGCCGACTGGAATCTTTAATCGTGCTATGGCAACTGGTCTCGGAGAAGGAAAACTCTGGATTCAAACCTGTTAAACTCCACTTAAAGATTAACTCAGTTTTGCATTTGCTTGTCCTGAAGGATTGGAGATATATATATATATATATATATATATATATATATTAAGATAGCTAAAGCACTGAGTCAGCAGACCTTGGTGACTAAATTTCTCGCTTATGTGATCATTTTTACTTATGCTCTCTCATCGATATCGAGCGCTATTAATATATATTATATACCCAACTACAATATATATACATACATACATACACACACACACATATATATATATATATATATATATATATATATATGTATATATATATATATATATATATACTGGTGGCTTTGTCAGAGAGAAGGCTACAATTGCTGTACACACAGTGTGGATCGAGCTCATCACCGACACAATATTCTTTATTAACCACTACTCATTTTCAAAGCAGTCACTTCTCTCTCATACACACATACACATTCGCATATATATATATATATATATATATATATATATATATATATATATATATGCATGTATGTATATTGTATCACCAATATATAAGTAATTAAAAATGAAAGTTAACAACCTTAGTCGAGAGTGACTTAAGGCTTCCTGTTTAATAGCTTCTACACCGAGGAGTAGGGGAGGGTGCTATTCCCTTCCCTGGATGGCTCCACTTTATCCTTGCTCCTTACCTTATAGTGCTGAGTGCTAAGCAAGGCGACCTCAAGTACTATTTTTTTAGTCTTTGGTATGACTCAACCTGGGATTGAACCCCGGTCACCCGGACCATTGGCGAACACACTCCTAATATCTTTTTATTAACCAGAAATAAGACTACTACATATCTGTAACCAAAGATAAAATTGCATGAATATAAATGAGATATTTATTTTTGAACCAATACATATTGATATACTTAGTCGCAGATTATCAGTGATGTAGAGTTTGCTAATAAATTTTACCCAATCATAAGCGGTTTTAATGAAATATAGGAATTTGTTCAAAAATGGTATAATCCTGGAACTCTTTTTTTAGAAGAAATTTAACGTTTTGAAGCCAGGGAATCACATACAAATATTCGTCTATATTCACATTTTTGTGTAGGTATGCATGTATGTTTTTACCCAACCCCTCCTCATAAGCAGAGTGTGACACAAGGTCAATTTTAAGTGGAGTTTAACAGGTTTGAATTCAGACTTTTCTTTCTCCTTCGCCGGTTTCCATATTAAGGTTAAATGTCCCATTGTGCCCTACTATTTATCCATTGCTGGAGTATTATCACTGTAAAATGCAAATAGCCTCTTCGAGGATTTGAACTCATATCGCTGTATTCCTTTCCAGAGACTATAATCATTAAACCACAGGCGACTAGATTTTTGTGTAGGTTTTTCTTAAGAGTTTTCTGTGCCTAGTTATATGACATTAAATATTTCCTTCAAATACAAATATTTCTATATAAGCAATAGGTAAGACAGTAATAGGTTTAGTGTCATACTCAGGAAAGCCTCTTTTTGGATAGAGACGAACTTTCTCCTCTGCAGGAGATACTGAGCATTTTCTTAACCTCACCGACAGAGTACTGTATGAGTTCGCTTCTAATTGTTCGCGTCATGAATCTTGCCTTATTCCACAACTAGACTAAGCATAGTAAATAACTGTTACACTGAGACTGACTTCCAAATTATTGGATTCAGGTAAATCTGCGTCACCTAAGGCGGCGGCAATCTTCAGATTTTTCCTCCATTTTGTTGATAGCACAATCATCTACGTTATGCTGATGCACAGTCAACGCACCTCGTCCTTTCCTTTTCACTTCTTTTTGCCTTCTCTTTTTTTTTTATTCTTCCTTCATCCCATGATCGTGTGCCTGGCGTTCGGCTTTGATGTGCGTCTTATGTGTCCTTAAATAACACTGAGGAGACGAAGAGAACGGAAAATGTCATTATTACTGCTTATGATCAAAACCGTTAGAACTTGGCGAAAGAGACAACTTCGAAAATAAATGGCCAGACATGACCTTGGCGGTTGCTGCCTCCTCTCATCCTAACAGTCTTGTCCTTTCCAATGGAAAGCTTCAGTTTTGCAGAGTTACCACAGGCTAATTGCTTGACCAACTCAGATTTTCCATTTGATAATCACTATAATCACCTCAAACGTTGATGTACTTAAGGCCGTCCCATATCATCCCCCACCAAGCACATATACGAACACACACATACACACATATATGTATACGTATATATATTTGAAAGTCAGAGAGAGAGAGAGAGAGAGAGAGAGAGAGAGAGAGAGAGAGAGAGAGAGAGGCCTATGAGTAAATGCAAATAATGGTAATATTTCAAGAACGAAATATCTACTGCGCATGACTATTTTTGAATAATAATCACATGACTAATTATATATATATATATATATGTGTGTGTGTGTGTATGTGTGTGTGTTTGTGTTAGTATTTTATATAAAAAAAAAGAAGTGTTCAATATAGGTGATATATATATATATATATATATATATATATATATTTGTATGTGTGTGTGTGTGTGTGTATGTGTGTGTATTCGGATGGCCTAGACAGAGAGTCAATGGCACTTGAAACGATGATCGTTTTCGCGAAAAACTCTATGACGTTTGCTCTATCTACGCAATCTTGAATTCTACCTATCTATCTATGGGGAGAGAGAGACATAGTGAGAGAGAGAGAGAGAGAGAGAGAGTGGAAGTGAGGGAGAGAAAGATAGAGAGAATGAGTGAGATACAAAAATAACTTGAGAGAGAGTAAGATAGTAAGAGAGAGAGAGAGAGAGAGAGAGAGAGAGAGAGAGAGAGAAATAAAGATTGAGGGAATGAGAGAAAAAGAAAGAGTAGTGAAATAGATAGATAGCGAGAGAGAGAGAGAGAGAGAGAGAGAGAGAGGAATCCTATAAGTACAAGTGAATGATGACTTGTTTTTGAAAATAGATAGAGAGAGAGAGAGAGAGAGAGAGAGAAAGGAGGGAAAGAGAGAACTCTATGAGTACTAGAGAACTATTTTTTGAAATATTGAATCTTTTATAATATATAGATAAATTATGTAAGACAAGTATTGAAACTAATTTTGTAAAAAAAAGAATAGATTTTTAAGTCAAATTTCAAATCACCTTTACCTAAATATGAAAAGGTTCCCGTGAGAAGCTAAACTGGAAATAGTATTGGAAGTCAACAACTGACACTAACTTCTGTTGGTTTTTCACCATTATTTGTATGTTTTTAAGAGTTACTAAATGCCAACCACTGAGCTGGATTTTGATAAGTCACTAGGACTCAGAAAAGGAAAGTAAAGGAGTTGTGGTACTCCATTTGACCAAAAACTCCTTCCAAGAGTATGTATTCACCTAACACCTCTACCAGGGCTGCATATTACACAAGCTCAACTTTTAAGTATAATAAAGCTGGTCTGAATTTAACGTTTTCCTTCTAGACTGGTTGCTTAAGAAGAACCTAGTCTATCCTACTATTTATCCGTAGCTGTAAAGGAGAAGAGATGGATCCATGCATTTCCCAAGAACATTTGCGCAAAGTGAGACGTAATCGTTCTCGTCCAGGATTTGAACTTGTTGGGTATCACCTACCCTTTTCCACTGTCCATCTGCCATATATAGCAGTAGCTACTAATATCAGGGCAGAATAGAAGGCGAAGAGCAGCTTCTTATAGGAATAGTATTAGAGTGTTGGAGACTGGAGATCGCACTAGATCACCTTACTTGCTACCGTAATAACGGAAGCCAATATTATCATTGGACTATATCTTTATTCTGTATTCACTAATCCTATGTTCTTGTCTACTTATAGTCTCTCTATTGTATATACTTCTTCCTGAGAATATATCTCTATTTCCTCTCATATCGTGGTTTGTCCTTTATCTAATATTACAAGCGTTCACTAACCAGAACGCAACAGAACTCGAGCGACCGATTTCCATTCCTTAGACGATCGTGTTTCCTGAATATGTTTTATTTTTCTGATTGGCAACCCTAGTTGAAAGACTACTGATCTGTTTTAATGCATCAAAGATCATTCTATAAGTCAAACGACAATCGCATCTTGTGAAGATTCTTATTTTTGTCGGATTTTCTCAGTTTTGAAAGTAACTAGTCGATCAGCATTCATATTTTCATCATGGGATTTGTGATTTTCATCAGTTAAAGACTGACCGCCAAGATTATTATATGGAAAACACGCACGAATCTAAGACTATTAAGCCCATTTATCCTAAGTTACGATATATATATATATATATATATATATATATATATATATATATATATATAAAGACATAAATTTCAGTCAAAAGAAACTGATTTATCATTCCTTTGATATTTTACAGTAAATTGATTCACTTTAGTAAATTGTGTTTAAACGAGCTAATTGATTATAAAGAGATATATTAACCAGTTGGTTTACAATACTTTTTTCTTTCTGATATGGATAAATACAAATAATCTGCTGAGAAAAAAAAAGGCTCCAGAGGGAGTCCCTGCGGTGTAATGGCCAAAGGGCTGGACTGCGGCCTCGAGGTATATATCTACCAACCTCACTGCATGAGCAGGATTTGACACAAGGTAATTTTTTAAGTGGAGTTTAACAGGTTTGAATTCAGAGTTTTCTTTCTTCTACACAGATAACCATACCAATGTTAAAGAGCCCAGTATGCCCTGCTATTTACTCACAGCTGGAGGGAGATTTGTTGAATTCATATCTTTCCGAATGGGTGTTTGCACACTGTGAAATGTAGACAGCCTCACCCAGGATTTGAACTCGGATTCCAGTATCTATTTTCTTTGGCGATATCTATTACACCACGAACGCCTCGAAGTAAGCTAGTTCAAATTCCAGTCGCGCTATTACATTCAGTTTTGTCCTTATCTTCCCAGCTATTGGTTAAATAGTATCACCATTGTTCTTCTATAAAGATGGCTTAGACATTAGCTAACCCATGAATGCTTATTTACCTTTAAACGAAGAAACCAAATCGAACCAAAGAGGCCAGAACAAGCAAATCTCTTAAAATTAACATCTCTAAATAATT
This sequence comes from Sepioteuthis lessoniana, assembly GCA_963585895.1. Classification (NCBI taxonomy): domain Eukaryota; kingdom Metazoa; phylum Mollusca; class Cephalopoda; order Myopsida; family Loliginidae; genus Sepioteuthis; species Sepioteuthis lessoniana. The sequence goes on from OY757913.1 coordinate 34,147,287, forward strand.
TGCCAATAGAAACTTCAAGGCAGCAACGAAGCCAATGGTCCTTTCTGAATAGAGAACCAGAATAAGACAAGAAAAGAATATAAGATTTTCATGGACGGTGAACGAAGCATAAATCTGTTAATTTTGCTTTTTTCTATTTTTCTTTCTCTTATTTAAAAGAGTGACTAAAAAGCAGTATAGAAAATAACCATGTAATCTATGCATTTACCCACCCCTTCTATTGGAGCAGAATGTAACACAAAGCTAATTCATAAGCGGAGTACAGCTGGAGTGAATTTAGTGTCTTCTTCCTCTAGACTGGTTGCTTAGCCAAGGTTAAAAAACTGTCTGTGAGAGGAGGATAGTAAACAGGTTCATGCCTTTCTCAAGTGCATTAGAGGAAAGGGAAGTGTAAAAAACTTCGTCGAGAGTTTTAAATTCGAGTGGCCGATTCCATTTCCCACACCGATAACCGTTACCTTAAGCGCTCCGCTAAAATTTTCTGCTAGTTGGCAGATACCTGCCTTTGTTATCCATCTCAAAGATTCTACTTGTGCTTAAAGGCTAGTTTTGGATACTGAGTGGAAGATCCCTTTGACATGCTGCATAAGTCGCGTGGGTGGCATAAAAAGATATGCACCTGTTTCCTAAAGTAAACAGAACGCAGGTACCTCTTTAGCGGAAGTGCTGCATGTTACATGGGTGGTATAGGAGACAGGAGTCGTGTCCGTGTGCAACGAGGATTGAGTGGGCTTCTGGAAAATTATATAAACTAAGGAAGATTTCGACCCACGGAGAACGAAGAAGACTGGCCGAAGAGCTACTAAACTTTACGCCGCTCTGGGTACTGGTCTAGCGCTAGACTGCCAAGTTTTGAGAGGTAGAGAAAAGCTTGAGCGGTATGAGACTCGAAAGTGGAGAAACAAGAAGAAAATAAGATGATTCGATGCTTTGAAGTGGCCCGGTATCAGTTTCGTGAAAGTAGAACGAAGCAGAAAGGCAGAGAGATATCACGGAAAAACTGCACCGTCACCTCTGTGCGGCCATTTCAGACTCGCTTCTACTTTACCCATACGTAAATTTCGGGTAATAAAAGGAAAAGAAAAGAAGCAGATTATATTTATATACATCAGCGTTGTTGTCTTTCTTTGCCGTTACAATATTAGCTATCTAAATATGAATTCTCAGATATTGACCCAAACTTTTAACAAGCTAACACCGGATTATTGAGTTCACGTTCTATCCCAAAAAGGTTTTAAACTCGAATCAAGCATATGTAGACGATCAAGAAACTGTGAGTAATGAAACCCATCCTGGTTTAATTTGATTTTTCACGAACTAAGGAAATTCGAGAAAAGAGCAGTGATCATCTAATTTTTAATCATTGTTTCCTACCTAAGAAATAAATATAATCAGTCTCTTTTATTTCTACACTAGCTCTAGTTTAACCAACTTTTGGCCCCAAAGAATATCCCTTACTCTTCTTATCTTAGTCCTTGTGACTATTTCCTGTTTCATTGAACAAAACCCCTAATTTATCATCTCTGTTTAGCGGCATATATTCGTTGGTGTGTGGATTCCGTTCAATTGCAGGATAGATTGAAGGAATTAAAATCGATTTTTAATTAAGTTAATATTTTTTTTACTCAATCTGATTAATTAATAGACCGACCTTATATATATGTATTGACATATATATCTCTATCATCAAGTTCTGTTGAGACAACAGAATCCCTTGACTCTTTCTCGCCATCCATCTTTATCGTCTATTGCTCCTGGGAAGGTAGGAGGTGCCCGTGGTGTAATGGTTACCGTCGTAGGAAATGCACACGGTGACACGAGTTCAAATCCTGGACGAGACTAATTGCATTTCACATAGCACTAATACCCTTGGGAAAGGTATGAATTCAATTATTCTCCCTCCAGCTATAGGTAAATAATAGGGCAGACTAGGTTCTTCAGCCTTGGTGAGGCAACTAGTCTAGGAGAAGGAAAACTCTGAATTGAAACCTGTTAAACTTCGCTTAAAAATTGACCTTGTGTCACATCCTGCCCGAGCGGAGGGGTTGGTAAATAGGATTGCTCCTGGGAAGTCTTTTAGATTGCATCTGGTGTCTGCGCAGAGTTAATGTATTTCTCTACTTATTGGCCAGTACGGATGTGTCGAAGAAAAGATCGCTTATGAATTCATCTTTTCTTCTTAATCAGTACCCAGCCTGTCTTGTTCGTTTTAGATGGATTGTTAGTTGGGTGGTGGAGGCCTACATAGTCGCAATTTCTTGAAGTGCTGTTTTCACGATTTGTTTAAGACCGCACGTAACGTTCTTGTGTGGCTTCCATGTATTTTTTGTTTGTTTTGGTGATTCAGGTGGTTCAACGATACAGTAGTACCGACACGGCCATAGCTTGAAAGAAATCCTGTTTTATTTTTATCAGAGATCAGATTTCCTTCGGATGCAGAGCCTGTCAATTGCAGCCAACGCTTTACTAATGCCTCTACTTTTAGTTGATGAGATATTGCTATCGATATTGCTATATGAAATGTCAACAAATTTCCGACGCTTGCCGGTGTAAGTGGAGATGGCCCCATCCTTTTTCAAACACCTGAACTCTGTTTTATTAGCGTTCTCGTTGGAGGTAATACCTCTTGCTACATACTCCAGATTATGCATCAAGCTTCGGTTTCAGCTGGTGTATCGCCAGAAGAGTTAGATCATCTGCGTTGTATGCATCTATAATAGTTTCTGTAGGATGTCGTCTATTTCTTGTTTTACACCTTTTGATTTATTATAAGTATTATGTTTTTAAAGATATATCTAAGTTTTATTATCCAAGTTAAAGAAGGCAAGTTATTAAATTTTGCTGAAGAGTTTCGAACTTCCCTCTCTCACAGGTCAACTTTATCGATAAAACGATTTTGTTAATACTAACGTAAGATATAGTGTTATATAATTAAGGAATGATTTTTTTATATTAATGATTATATTTTAATTATATTTTATCATTCAGTTGAGTTGGGTTTTGAACTATTCGGGTTAAGAGTTCAGATGCATAGTCATGGGGTGCAGTTTTACACTTGCGCGCAAAGGATATGACAATCGCCATTGTCATAATAAACCCCCAGATAGGAAATGGAGCTGGAGTGTGGATGACGTCATACCCGGAAGAGATGGTCCTGAGAATTTGAAGATTTTGAAAAAGAGTCAGTTGAGAAGTTGAGATTGGACCATGGTGGCAGAGAGTTGAGTTTCTGCCATTGAGGCATAGAGTTGGATTTCGGCCGTTGAAGATGTAGTTGGAGTTTTTCAGATCTCCACCGACAGAGATCTTAAACATCACAAGATGCGTCGCACGTTGGGGATGGTCAGCATAGTATGGTTAACAAAGAATTTTAAGAATTGTGTCTCTCTCTCCTCGTGTCGAAGAACCGAAGTTAAGAAATTAATAACTGTTCGTACCTTAACAACAGAGTCCGCCTGTTTTCGTATCTGTATCACTGTTATTATTGACATCAACAAAAATAGAATACAACAATAGAAGGGAACCTCTTGGACTGATGTTCACATTGGCAAGAAAAGGACAGTCACCAAACGCCACTGACTGTGTCCATGCTATCCTAAATTATATATATATATATATAGAGAGAGAGAGAGAAAGAGAGAGAGAGAGAGAGAGAGAGAGAGAGAGAGAACATTGAAAAATCCCCGACGAATAAGAGAAGGACCTAGGGCCATGAAACATACACACGAATCCGCATTCTCCTTCCGAAGTTAAATTTATTTGGCATACCATTTCTGGAATTTCTCTAACCTTTTAAAACTACTTGATTGGGCCGAGAACTTTTCAGCACCATTTCGGCATATATATATATATATATATAATTGGCGGCCGTAGTCGAGGGCGACCAGAAGGCTCCCTTTTCAATAGCTACTAGCTAGAAGGGCGCTCCACTTTACCCTTGATACGTACTTTATGTTGCTGAGTGTTAAGCAAGGAGGTATGATGCGACCTGGGATTGAACCCAGGTCTCCCGGACCATTGGCGAACACTCTACCCACTAGACCAATGAGCCGGTATATACTTATCCCTTAAATTGGCATGGTTTTGAGGGTGCTACTCATGTAGCGTGTCTTGGGCAGTTATAGCTAGGTCTAGTTTGCATTCACAGTTTTCCATCTAAACCAGTTGACATTTCCAAGTGAAAATTCCAAGTCTTCCCTACTAATTATCTTTCGCAAGAGTGAAAATAGTTGGAATGAATAGTGTCACTAAGCAAGATGCTAGCAACCTTGTTAGGGATTTGAACTCGGGTAACCGGATCTTTTTCCTTAGACAATAACAGTTATGCCACGATCGGCTCCATGTATATGCAATCTTGAAACACACGCACATACACATTCCAACGCAAAGTAGAAACCTTTCAGCTTAATAATTGTCGGAGCGTTGCGTCCTCCATCAGTGACTGCTTTCCGTTCCACTTACATGATGCACATTCCAAAGATCCTCTTATGTATTGATTAGTCCCTTTTAATTTCACTCGGCTCATTGCTTTATTTCATCTGATCGCGACAACGTTTTTCCGACAGATAACAACAACAACAACACCGAGGAACGTGACCAAGCAAGTCTGCTAGCACTTTCCTGGCAAACAAATAACTCCTCAACAACGCTCTAGTCATCCGAATGACTGGACCAACAAAAGAATTACTGAGAATTAGTTGTCATTTCTCGCTGTTGTTTTCAGTGATTGAATGTGCGTGAAAATGCCGTTTGTTCGTCTGTGTCATGGGACAAAAATATCTCATTATCGCGAGACTTATTTAGTCTTAAACTCGAGTATAACTAAAAGCAGACGCATTTCCACACCTTCAACTATTTAATTAATTCTCTACTCACAGAGACCAATTATTTGCTATATATATATATATATATATATACGAGGATCATTCAATAAACGAAGTGTAGATTGTCTTAGGAGTTGGCCATATAAGGCACCGAACAATCCGATGGTGAGGTTCCAGTAATGCTAGAGTTTTGGGGAATGCAGAGTTGTCCTTCATCGCCACCATTTCCCGGTTCACTCTGGCCCGGAGTGGTAGTACCTGATCAGGTCCTATCTAAGGGTAAAATAGAACTAAACTGTGTACGTATGCTAAACTGAATTGTTAGAAATAGAACTGTTGTTTTACATTGAAACTGCGTACTAATGCTAAACTGAATAGTTTGAGATGGAACTGTTTTTGTATACTAAACTGACTTGTTTGAAATAGAACTGTTTTTGAAATTGTAACTGTAATTTCACTAAACTGAATTGTTTTAAAGAGAATTGTTTTGACATTTAACTGTATGTAAACAAAAATTATACTTATACTAAACTGAATTTTTTTCATAAGAACCGTTCGACTAAACTAAATAGCTTCAAATAGAAATGTTTTGGACAATTACACTGTGTACTTATGCCAAACTGAACTGTTTGAAATAAAACTGATTATTTGTATGAAATGGGTTTGGCATTAAATAACCTACAAATTTTATATGCCATAAACCCCACAAAAAACAAGCTAAATTTTACTGGAGAGTCAGTTTGTTTTCACTATATGGACTATCTTTTCGATTCAGGCTCGTGGCGGCAAATCCGTGTTTAACCCATTTATACACATTTTTTGATTAAAACATACTTCTCCGTACACATAACACAGTCTACTGATAATTTCACATTGTTTGCAACTCTTAGCTACCAAATAACTGATGACAGACATCTGTTGAAGCCTAGAGTACTCTATCTGTGTTACAGCCATTTAAAGATAGTATCAAATCTTTGGAGGTTAAAATAATTTTTGGTATCAACCAATTTAAAAATTCTCGTGTTTATATTCATGGAAAAAAATTCCGACAATATTATTTAGTTTGATTTTCAAAGAAATCCTCCTTGACTCTTATATATATATATATACATATATATACGTTGAATTTGCCAGATTAATAATAGAAGATATAAGTTATTTCACAGGAATATAGATGGGTTGATAGATGTATATAATCAAACTGACGTTGGTAAATATGGATAAGTTATTTGAAAGATATAGATATAGATAAATAGAATTTGTCTGAAAGAAATAAAACGAATATATACACACACACACATATATATATATATGTAAGTTATTTGAAAGATAGATATAATCAGAATTATAGAAGTCAAATGACTCACCTTCTAACATGGCTGCCTTCTTGAGGCACGCTCCCGGCGAGCGCCCCGGGGCCTGTTCTGGACTTCGGTCCGAAGCGTGGCCCTGGAAAAGGAACAATGGCAGACTTGGGGCCTTTAATTAGGCACCTAGTTTCGACTAGGCTACCTTCGGGTGGGCGAGCTGCATTTTTGTCTCCTTTGTCCCCCTTGGACGGCACTAGACCATGCGTCTAGTTTAAGCCGCAAACTGGCATACGTGCCCGGACCCACATTTGGGTTCGTGAAACTGCTTGCCTCATCAGGCTCACATTGCACTAAGTGAGCCGATGAGCAGCACAGACAAGCAGGGTTCGAGTCTCGGCTCGTTCCCGACCTTCCCCTCCCCTTTATCCCCACTTTAATTGGCCTTCGGGCTTTTGACCTTGTGTCAAGTCGTGTCTGGTGGGAGGCAGCGACAAATACTTGGCTGCCTTCTTGATAAAAGCAAGCCAGCTATGCTAATGCAGCAGGTGGGTTGTTCTGTGGTGCCAGGACGACCTGCCCAACACATTTGCATGAGTGGTGTCTATTCACCCATATATTCACCCAGTAAATGGCAATGGGAATCATTTTCTACTTGTGAAAGCAGTTGTATGTAACAGTGCTCTAAGTGGAGAGATAACCTCCAAACACGGAGACTCTCTCCCAGCAACTTCTTGTTATTACTTGGTACGACACCTGTTAATCGTACGACTTGTTTTTTTTTCTGCCTAGTTTAGTTTTGACAAAGTGACGTTTTTCGTCTGACTTGTTTTGACGGTTTTTTAATTCTAACTATTCACCCCTTTTTCTTTGTCACTTGAGTTACGTCCAAACATTAGTTGTTAAAATTGTGTTACGTTCAAACTTTAGTTATTTACGTCGGACTTGTTTTGTGAATCCTTTACTTCAGGGGTTCTACAAATTGATTAATTTATCAGTGTCACTTTCTACAAGTTTTTGTATTAATTGTGTCACTTTTATTTTTTAGCTGTAGAACCCCCCTCCTTCCATTCCTTGCTACGAGTGGAGGTTGATTTAAGCCCTCCTGGCTGCTAAATTTACCGCAGCCATGGAGGGGAAAACGAACTCAAATACCACAGAAAACCCAACATCACAAGAGTCTTTAATAGGGGCAAATTGGCCTTCGCTGCCGATCCCCGCTGATTCTCCAAAGACAAGCCAGGAAATAACCCAAGACAGCCCAATACAGCCAGCCCAAAAGAGCCCCACGCCTTGGAAGGGCCAGCAGAAGGGACCTGCTGACTATGAAAGGGATAGGGTAGAGAAGTACGCAAAGTACTTCAAAGGAAACGAAATTCTGCCCATCCCTGAGTTAGTCGAAAAACTAACGCCCAGGACCCTCTCGCTGGTCGTTTCGGACCTTAAAACCAAGAAATTGGTGGGACTCAAGAGAGAAACCTTCGAGGAGCTGGTGAAGAAGGCGGGCATCCCATGCCAATACTTCTGTCGCAAGAGTTTTGCGACGTGGGATGTCCTCCTCCCTACGGAAGACCAGGCTGCAAAGCTAGCAGCCAACAATATATCGACCAAGTATTTCAGACTACAGCCGGAGTATAGGGGCACCCGTAGGCTCCGTGTCACCATTTGTAACGTCCCGGCCCACATTACTGGCGAGGTTTTGGCCGCTTATTTAAGCTCTTACGGCCAAGTTGAAGATTTTAACCTGCTCAGATCCCCGGCTGGGACAGCGTACGGGGATTATGCCTTTCGGCTGTGCCTGACGAGGGATGGCTTCAAAGCCATCCCCGAGACTCAAATCAGCGGGGACCGGCAGATGATTGTGATGGTGGAGGGGCGGAGACCGAGGTGTTGGTCGTGCAAACAGATTGGCCACATCTCGAAGTTCTGTCCCGAGAAACCAGAAAATTCAACAGCAGCTGCAGCAGCAGTAACAGCAGCAACAACAACAACAGCTTCAAAAACAGCCAGCACCACCACCACAGCAGCGGCCCAAGACCCGGGTCAGGCCCAGCCCAAAACAAGTGACCAAGAGGGCTGGACCGAGGTGACCCGGAAGAGGAGCCCCCCCCCAAATTGCATCCCCTCCTCAAAAACAAACCAAGACCCCTGAACCAGCAGCAGCAGCAACAGAAGAACAATTAACAACGCCAGGCTCAACTCCAGCAACCCAAAAAGGACCACAGACCCCAACAACAGCAAAGACAACAACAACGACACCAGTACCCCCAGTATCACCCACATTGAGCAAAAAGAAAAAGAAAAAACCCAACAAGGAAGACCATGAAAACATGGAAACATCAACGAACCTAAAAAGAAGAGACAGCGGGGAAGGGGCTGCCAAAAAAGTGTGTGCAGAACCATCCTGCACTGAGGACCCATTGGAAAGCCCTTCAAACGCATATCCCCAAAAGCAGCCTCTCCCCCAACAAGTACCACTCCTGGCTCCCTTTCCGCCACTCTCCTTACCACCACCTCCCCTACCACTTCCGCCAATGTTCCCTCCCCAACAACCCCCACAACATTCACAACCACGATTACCACCACCAAAACTTCCCCTACCAACAAATCAAGCTCATATTGAAGCACCCCCATTCCATCACATTCGCCCACACCAAATTGTGCATGTAAGGAGATCAAAGTCTCTTGAAAGACAATCTCCCCCAAGCATAATTAGGATATTCTCATTACCATCCCTGAGTCCGATCTCTTCCCCTGAATTCTTTCCTGAACGGACCCCCCCCCAAGATAGATCATCCCAGCAACAACAAGAAGAAAAAAGGCACCAAATAGTGCCGAAAAACAACAAGAAAATGCCAAAAATCTATGTACCATAGACTTAAATGCAGTAACGGATCATCAATTAAAAAAAAACGTTAAAACCGTTACTGCAACTAGAAAAAATAGATAAAAAGAAAGTGAACAACCCTTTGAACTTTAAGAGTGCAGCCATGGTGACCACTTTTATCCGTTCGGCTGGTGACCGTACCAAGGGCGTATGGAAGTTCTTGGATACGGTCCGCCAGACCGACACGGGTATAAAGCTGGCGGAATTGGAGCACTCTTCCTTAAAAAGATGTTTACCATTCTGTGCAGGGAGGGTCCCTATTTTGGTTCACCCCTCCTTTTATAGAGCACTAAAAGTACGGTTCCCGCTGGATGTCGGCGGAGTGTCTAGGGATGGCCGAGTAAATACTGAGCTCGGCACCGGCTCTCTGAGACAGGCTGTTGGCATCCTCACCCCTGGGGATTTCCGGCCCATAGTCGACACTGAGTAGGTAAGTTGGAATTGATGTCTTTAAACGTTGCCAGTTTGAATGTGAGGGGTCTGAGGGATTCAAGCAAGTGTGCGCGCTTGCTTGGTGAACTCAAGAAGCTCTGTGTAGATGTTGCTGCAGTGCAGGAAACCCACTTCACTTGCGACGCTGACTGTCGGGTGCTGGAGAACGACTTTAACGTTTTCTCAGCATACGGCAGCCGCGTCAGCGCTGGGGTCTCCTTGCTAGTTGGACGCAGCCTTGATGCTGATGTTGACGTTGTTTTTGCAGGTGACGGGGTCCGGCTGGTTGTGGTCGATGTTGCCGTGAAAAGTTTCAAGTTCCGTCTGGTTGCGGTTTATGCGCCCAATATCGCTGTGGAGAGGGTTTCCTTTTTTCGTCGGTTGGCGCCGTTCCTGGACGATACGAAGCGGCTAGTCTTAATGGGTGATTGGAATGCGATCCTTGATCCCAAGATAGATAAGGTCGGTCGGGGAGCTAGTAGTGCGGGAAGGTGTGAGAGCAGCCTTGTCGGCTTCGTGACTCGCCACGGTCTCATCGACAGGTTTCGTCTTGATCACCCAGGGCGGGAGATGTGGACGTGGCTAGATAGCTCGCCCTCTGCCAAAGTAGGTTCCTACTTGGACAGAGTGTTAGTTAGACGAGCTGACATTGATTTCGTTAGTTGTCCCACGTTCCACCTGATAGCGTGGACTGACCATAAGCTTGTTAGGGTCAGTCTGCGGTTAGCCAATAGGCCTAGTCTAGCCGGCTACTGGAAGTTCAATACCTCCTTACTGGAGATACGGGACTTCCGGGACCGGCTGGAATCCCTAATTCAGCGGGCGTTAGTGGGGGCGGTTACCGGAAATAGGTGGTGGGTTTCTCTCAAATATAGAATTAGAGACTTCGCCACCAAATACGGCCAACAGCTCAACCTAGATAAGGCCAAGGAGGCGAAGTCTATAGACGATAAACTGTCCCGGGCGGTGGCTGGGGGGACTCCCTAGGTTTAGAACTAGCTAGGAGGGACCTTGAGCGTGAGAATAGCGAGCGCTACAAGGGACACGTAGTTAGATCTAGGTTAAATAGAGTTCTCTACGAAGCCGTGAAATCGAACGCGACTGCGCGTGAAGAAGAAGTGCGAAGGTTCCCCGATCGGTATATCGCGTCTGTCAAGACCGCGGATGGGCGACTGCTGCATTCGAGTCGTGAGATGCGTGATGCCTTTCGGACGCACTTTCGGGATCGCTTTGCCCGTTGCCCTGATCTCCCGATCCGGGAGTTTCGTAGCTATTTTGCCGACTTCCCCCGCCGTGGGGCGGCTGAAGCGGCTAGCTGCGAGGGTGTGGTTACTCAATGCGAAGTCCGTGATGCGTTGAAGCAGGTCGGCCTCAACAAGTCGCCGGGACTAGATGGTTTGCCCTACGAAGTGTACTTGAGGATGTCGCACATGTTTGTGCCTATTCTGACGGATGTGTTCAACCATTGGTTCGCCCAGGGAGCCATCCCTGGTAGCGTTACCAAGAGCGTGATCACATTGCTGAAGAAAGGTGGCAGGCATGTTTGGGAGGGTTTAGATGACTACAGGCCAATAACTCTGCTTAACACAGAGTTAAAGATTTTGGCCCGGGTCTTAGCGAATCGTTTACAGCTTGTCATCAGTGATCTGATCGGCCCCGAACAGACCTTTGCTGTGAAGGGAAGATTGATCCAGGACAATCTGCACTTGATCCGCGAGGTCCTAGAGGGGATAGAAGACGACACGGAAGCCGCGCTGATCAGTTTAGATCAGTCCAAGGCCTTCGATAGGGTTGACCATCTGTTCTTGGCGTCTGTTTTGGAGACTGCCGGATTCGAACCGGAGTTCCGCAGATGGATTAACATGATGTACCATAACCCTCAGGCAGTGGTGCAGGTGAACGGAAGGCGTTCGAGGGTATTCGCGATCGAGCGTTCGGTCCGGCAGGGCTGCCCCCTGTCTCCTCTTCTCTATGTCCTCGCGTTGGAGCCCCTCCTGCGCAGGCTTAGGGATGAGAGGACAAGTCCGTCCCTACGCGGTGTCCCCTTTGCTGGCCCTCTTTCGGCAAGGGTTTCCGCGTTCGCTGATGACATCACAGTCTTTGTGTCCCGCCGTCTGGATATAAAGGCTGTGAAAGAGGCGGTTGTCGAGTACGAGCGGATCGTAGGAGCCAAGGTCAATTTTGACAAAAGCGAAGGTTTGCGGCTTGGTGCTTGGAGGGGTAGCAATACTCTTCCAGGGCCCTTCCGCTGGAGTGACGGACCCCATCCGCATCCTCGGGGTGTGGTTCGGGCCCGACCTCCAACTGGAGCGAAATTGGTCGGAAGTACAAACCAAGGTGAATGCTCAGGTGGGAATCTGGCTTTCAAGGAGGTTGTCCTTAAAGGGCAGGGCGGAGGCGTGCGCCACGTACGTCTTCCCCCTGATCCTTTACCGATTGGCTGTACTTCCTCTGTCTAAGGCACGTCGGTTGGTACTGCAACAACCCCTTTCCAGATTGCTCTGGGGAGGTGCAAGGCCGATGGTCCGTAGGCAGGTCTGTATCCAACGTACACGCAACGGGGGTCTGGGTATGCCTGATCTGGAGAGCCACTGGCTCGCTGAAAGACTTGCATACCTCGGCCGGTCCTTGACAGGAGACTCGGTGTGGAGACGAAAGGCGAGTCGGACTTTTCCTCGCCTCAAGTCAGACCCAAAGGCTGAAGGTCGACGTAAGCCTGTGGGCGAAGCACTATTTGTCCGCGAGTGCCGAAAGGCCCTTCGTAACCTTCTTGGGTCCAGTGACCTTTCACGGCCTCGGTAGTTAGTGGTGGGTTCCGCTTCTGATCCTCTTAGCGAGCGGCGAGGCTGGACGGCGGAGGAGATCCGCTCTCACTGGAATTGGGCGCCAGGATCGAGCTTCTTGAACAACTCCGAGTTCTCGCTCACCTGGCGACTTGTACGGAATGCGTTACCCCTTCTCGGCTTGAACTACAAAGCGGGCCTGGCAGACATACCTGATTGTCCTCGCTGCAGCAGTGGATTAGAAGAAACGGCTGAGCACGCCTTCTACTACTGCGAGCGAGTTGCCCGTTTTGGGATCACGTCGGGGAGTGGACGGCTCGCATCGAACCCAAGCAGCTCGTGCTGCTCGACGTTGGTTACGTCGTAGACAACGTTCTTCCTCCGTTTCATGATGAGAAGCGTGTGGTGTTTCTCGCAATCCTAGCTGTAGCTCGAATGGTGATTTGGATCACGCGTAAGAAGGAATTGTATGACGATGCAAACTTTTCTCATCGTGATCTGGTTTTGTATTTTCGGCATCAGCTGAGGGTCAAAATCAGATGCGATAGAAAACGCTTGGATCGCATAACATTCAACAGAAGGTGGGTGAATGCAGCAAGCCTGGTTGTAAGAAAGGGGGCAACGTTGGAGTCATCCTTCCCTCCTCTGCCTGCCCATGGCGTCTATGGTACGGGTCCTTCGGGACCCCACCCCCGGTAAGTAGGCAAAGCTTCTTTTATTTTTCCCTTGCAACCTAGTTAGCAGTATGTTGTCGGTCATTGCCCCCGTCATCTAGTCATTAGTATCCAAGATCTTCCCCATCCCCATTATTTTTTTCTACCCTAAACCCGTATCCCAGGCCACTTTTACTGAAGATCTTGAACATTCATATGTATAAAAACCATATTACCTGCTTGTATCGACCCATACCGCGCCCGACCCTTTATTTCTTTTCTCCCTTATAGATTAGGATCCCAGTCCCACCTAGGGCAGGTCTGACTTGTTTCCGGTTCTTTCACCCCGGAAAACAGTCGACCTCCAATTTTATAGACGGGGGGATGGGAGGGCAACCAAACGGGGATTTTTTTCCTTTGTTTCTTTATTTTTGTATATATTTTTCGGGGTTTTTCTCCCATCCCCATCATATGAATTCACCACAAGTTGTAAATAAAATCATGCATCACTTCCGGGGTTTTAAGTAGGCCTTTCTTCATAGAGCAAAAGTGGTATTTTGGTGGTAGCAGCGCGCATGGAGACGGATGAATGACTATATATATTGTATTGATTGAATGGGTCGGCGATTGTGGCTAGCTAGGTTCCCCATAGAAACTTTAGTCAAAGCAAGACCACTCCTTTCCCCTCCCCCCAAAACTTCAAGGCCTTGTGCCTTCATTATTGTAATAATAATGAAATAAAAATCATTTTCTACTTGTGTATCAGACCACTCACAAGTGAACCAATATTCTTCAAGAATGACATAAGTACAGAGATATAAGCTATTTAAAAGAAGTATAAAGTCATTTGAAGCTGACAGAGCAATAAGTCGAAGTTATTTGAAAGGTAAAAAACAAAGGATTGTTAGAGGTTATTTAAAAGTTAGGTATGAGTTATTTCAAAGATAGATAGAGCGAAACTGACTGACATAGATACGAATCGACTGAGATAGAAGTTGTGTAAGAAACAAAAAGAAAACAAGAAAGAATGAGAGGATTCGGTACCGTCACTAAAGGATTGGTAAAAGGACTAAAGGACTTGAAAATAAGAGGACGAGATGAGACTATCTAGGCTACAGAATTATGAAGGTCAAACAGAATACTGAGAAGAGTCCTGGAAACTTGAGGCGACGAGCTGTCACTCAAACTCCAGTGGAAGACCATCAGCAAACGCAAGTGTGAAAAACTCTCAAAGGATTATAATAACAATAATAACAAGTACTTGGGAATATCGGAAGTTGACACCATCAAACAAGTGGAGATGGAAAAAAAATAACAAAAAAGTATCTCAGGTGGATGAGAAAGCATCTCAAATCCAAACTATGTAGCAGAAATCTCATGAAAGGGATGAAGACCTGGGCTGTCCCCCTTGTAAGATACTCGGGACCATTCCTAAAGTGGACAAGGGAAGAAAAAATGGACTAGAGAACAAGAAAATTCATGACGATGCATAAGGCCTTATACAAGGAGCACACAATAAGTTTCCAGACATTTTTGTATGGACACTTTTATTGATAGTTCCCACATGAAACTCTAGTCCCCTTCGAAGTAATCTTCTCCGTCTGCAATGCATTTGTATCGTTCCAACAACATCTGGAAGGCTCCATGGAAGTCCTCTTGTGTGAGCGTGTTAATGACCTTCATCACAGTCTCTTTCATCTCCTCAATTGTCTCATAACGACAGCCTCTAAGTTTTTCTTTGAGCTTAGGGAATAAGCAAAAGTCACAGGGAGCAAGATCTGGACAATAGGGAGGCTGAGGAAATCTCTTGGTGCTTATCTTGGTCTAATAGTCGGTGACAGTCTTGGTCTAATAGTCGGTAACCCTAACCCTAACCCTGACCCGATATGATGAGTGCTGGCTTCTTCCGACGGAATCTCTTCTTGAACTCCTTTAAAACCTCAATATTGTATTCCTTGTTGACTGTCTGTCCAGTGGGAACTCAGTGCATGTAGATAATGCCAGTGTGTCAGAAAAAGGGACCATCAAAAGTTTGTGAGTGGATTTGCTCTGTCTCTTGGGTCTGGGAGAGCCAGCATGCTTCCACAGGGAACCTGGGTAAATAACAGGTGCATCCGGTCGAGGAATATCAGGATATAACCTTGACCGCGGAGGGGTTGATTGAGTGCGATTTGAAGAAAGTGGACGTTCAACAATTGTATAACCCGGGTGAAGACAGGAAGTCAGGCAGTTGGAGATCAGACCAATTGGAGAGAAGATGCTGGAATGAGGAACATGTCCCAAAGAGGCTGGGTCCCCATGTCCCCGGTTGAGCAGCTCAGGAGAACGGGAAAAAAACGCTGTTATGGCCATAAGAGTGGAAGTCAATATGTTGCAGTTCTGTTCGCTCTCCAACTCCCGCTCACAGTAAAACCTTTAGTAATACTTTCAAACCCTTTCAAATAAAGTGAGAGGTATATTTTTCTAAAGAACTGTGTCGCTAGTCTTTATTGTGTCGTTGTGTTCTGTATGTATATATGTATATATAGTGCTCTTGGCTATACAACATTAAGAGAGAAACTGAATCTCTTTGAATAGCTTCACAAGGACCAATTATATTAAAGTAAAAATCGATAAGACACAACAAAATTGCAAGTGTTTGGTTTTGGAGTTACAAAGACGAAACAATTAATCACCTTATGAGAGAATGTTGCAAACTAGTGCAAAAGGAGTATAAGTCAAGGTACAACTGGGTGGGAATGCTGATCCACTGGGAATTGTGCAAGAGGTTGGAATTTGACTATACTACCAAATGGTATACGCACAAATAAGAATCTGTCCAAGAGAATGAGATGCATAAAATTCCCTTTGGAGGTGCCCGTGGTGTAATGGTTATTGTCGTAGGAA
This sequence comes from Sepioteuthis lessoniana, assembly GCA_963585895.1. Taxonomy (NCBI): domain Eukaryota; kingdom Metazoa; phylum Mollusca; class Cephalopoda; order Myopsida; family Loliginidae; genus Sepioteuthis; species Sepioteuthis lessoniana. Next base: position 34,163,058 of record OY757913.1, read on the forward strand.
ATGGACACGGTGACATGAGTTCAAATCCTGGACGAGTCTGATTGCATTTCACATAGCACTAATACCCTTGGGAAAGGTATGAATCCAATTATTCTCCCTCCAGCTATGGGTAAATAGTAGGGCAGACTTGGTTCTTCAGCCTTGGTGAGGCAACTAGTCTAGGAGAAGGAAAACTCTGAATTGAAACCTGTTAAACTCCGCTTAAAAATTGACCTTGTGTCCTATCCTGCCTGAGAGGAGGGGTTGGTAAATAGGATAAAATTCCCTGGGCCCTCGAGATGAAAACAGATCAACTGATCCAGGCCAGAAGACCAATCCCAGTGATTATTAACAAAATATATAAAAAAGAATACACGCCGTTTAGTGTATTTTGCTGTCCAAGTAGACCACGAAGCGAAAATCAAAGAAAGGGAAAAGGGGTACATATAGTTGGACTTTGCTAGAGAAATAAAAAGTCGTGGAATATAAGAGTAACTCTGATATGAACTGAAATTGGCGTGCTTGGAACGGTTCCCAAAGAGATGGAAATCGGAGGACGAATCACAACCATTCAGATTACAGCATTGTTGAGATCGGCCAGAATACTGAGAAGAGTCCTAGGGACCTGAGCAGACTTGCTGTCACTTAGACTCCAGAGAAAAACAACCAATTAACGCTGGAGCGAAAAACTTGCGTTGAAGTGAAATAATAATAATAATAATAATAATAATAATAATAATCTACACATTTGATTTTCTATTTTAGTCAATAAACCTGACCCATGAGATGCATCAGTGCAATACACCCAGAATTCTTCAAACAATGGCTTTTTTTCTTTTAATTATTACGAGCGCCCATCTCCTCTACAAGTTTCCTTTATCTTTGAAATATTGCATTCTATTTTTGCCCGTGTCTCTGCGGCGATACAGTTGCTAATATCTGACATTGTGAACAATATTACGAAAACGTGGCAGCAGATTACTAATTGAGGTTTTCTGTGGAGAGGAAGTAATGGAATTCGTTGGTCGGACTCTTTTAAATCTCATCTTCAATTCAGCTCCACTAGCAGAAGTAAATATCGATCTTCTATTTTTCGACCCAACAATTAGCAGCTTTCACATTCTGTGGCTCTAGAAATAGTTCCGCCGTCCCTGATTGGATTCACGCCACTTTTGTTTGTGTTCTTTTTAACTTTCACTTTCGTTTTCATTTTCATGGCACAGTTTTCCGTTTCCTCCCGAAGGGCACATTTCAAATTGGACATGATTGCCACTTTTAAAAATTTACTCTCATCATTTTACGTCTTAGATATTTTAGTCATTCATTTATTCTTTCTTTCTTTCTTTTACGGAATCGGATTCTTTCTTTCTTTCTTTCTTTCTTTCTTTCTTTCTTTCTTTTACGGCATATGTTTTCTCTCTTTGACGGCATAACTTTTCTTTCTTTTATGGCATGTTTTCTTTCTTTCTTTCTTTTTTTCTTTCTTTCTTTTACATGGTTCAATTGCCTCTATCATTTTTTTTTACATGTTTTAACATTTTTCTTTCTCTCTTTTCTTTTGGCGTCAGTTTTACTCGTTTCTTTCTTTCTTTCTTTCTTTCTTTCTTTCTTTCTTTCTTTCTTTCTTTCAAACTTGTGGTTGAACAGCTTTCATTTTTCTTTTTTACTATATGTTCTAACATCCTAATTCCTTTCTTTCTTTTATGGTATCAATTTTATTTATTTATTTATTTATTATGTAGTGATTTATTTCTACGTTATGATTTTACAGTTTCTTTCACTTTTCTTTCCCTTAACATGTAACACTATCCCCCCTTCTTTTTTCTTTCTTTATTTTTTATTATTTGTACTTTTTACATTGATAAATTTTCTTTCTTTCTTTCCATACAATTTTGTGTCACATTTTTGGAGAGATTCTAGTCTGTGTATAAAAGAATTGTCTGTAGGATAAAAGTTTATTCCTTTTTTACTTTTTCTACTCAATCGTGACCATAAGTGTTCTCCTTCTGAGGCAGTTGGTTGCATTCGCTTATTTATCTGGTTTGCTGTTTCAACTACTATCATTATTATTCGTTCTACTATACAATTTTCTTCCACCGGTTTTAACTGGTGGTTTTTACTGAAGTCTGAGTGACAGCAAGTCTTCTCAGATATCCAGAATTCTTCTAAATATTACTGTTGTTATTGACAGCGTTATGACTTTAATAGTCTCGAGTTATTCAGCGTTTGTGCTAGTTTACAGCATTGATTTATTACGTGATTAATTGTATCACCACATAGTCGACATTGTATATTATAATTTTTCGCTTTGATATTCTTAGTTTTATTGTATTATTATTTCTCCTGGCGAGTTTTTCATATCAGCGTTAGCTGATGGGTTTTCACTTGGGTCTGAGTCCCCTTAAGTCTCTAGGACTCTTCTTAGGATTCTGGCCGATCTCAATAATGCTGTAGTGTAGATGGTCTCCACTTATCCTCTTTTTTCCAAATCTTCCAGTCCTTGTATCAATCCTTCAGTGACTGTACTAAAAATACCAATTACACTTTCATGTTCCATATTTTTTTTAATTCCCTTGCAATGTCGCGGTACTTATTCTTCTTTTCACTTTCTTTCAATTTTACTCAGTGGTCAACCATGACAGCAAAGTCCACATTTTTGTAAGTTCTCTTTTTTGTTGATTATAATTAGGTCTGGTCGTCTGGTCGAGATTAAGCGACCAGTTTGTATTTCAAAATTCCAGAGGAGTTTGTGCCTATCATTTTCCAGGACAGATACTGGGTTGTGCATTTACCGCATGTCCGTATGGTCAAATTTCAATTTCTTGCACAATTTCCAGTGGTATTATTGTTATTATTATTTTACTCCTTGGAAGTTTTTCACTCCAGTGTTTGCAGGAGGTCTATCAATGAAGTTTCGATGAAAGCAAGTATGCTCAGGTCTGCAGGACGCTTCTGAGTATTCTGGCTGATCTGAATAATGGTGTAGTCTGGATGGTCCCGGTTCCTCCTTTGATTTCCGATTGTTCCTGTCCGCTTTTCAACCCTTTGTGGACGGTTTCAACGGACCCCAACTTCAATTTGTATCATCGCTACCCTTATGCTCTACAACGTTCAATTTCTCTGACAAAATCCAAGAATTTGTCTATCGTTTCGCATCCTTTTGGAACAGAAAAAATCCACGAGATAGCAAGTTCTGTTCTTTTTTGTTAATCATCGCTAGTTTTCTTGTTGGAATTAGGTGATCCATTTGTATCTCAAAATTTCGAGAATTTTACGCATCTCATTCTCTTGGACGGATTCTGGTTTGTGCATATTACATTTGGTAGAATGGTCAACTTTCGATCTCTTGCACTATTCTCCGTGAATTACTTCCCCATCCAGTCGTGACTTGTTTTGAACAATCTTTGTTCTAGCTTGCTGGATTCACTTAATATGGGATTAATCATTTCATCCCTTTCTCCACATAATCTAATCTGTTGTGTCTTATCGATTTTCGCTTTGCCATCATTGGTCCTTATACGAGGATCATTAAATAAGTTTCCAGGCTTTTTTTCGTATGGGAACTTTTATTGATAGTACACACATGAAACTCTATTCCCTTTCGAAGACTGCAATGCACTTGTTGCACCGTTCAAACAACTTCTGGAAGGCCCTATCGAAGTCCTCTTGTGTCAGCGTGTCAATGTCTATCGTCACAGTCTCTTTCATCTCCTCAATTGTCTCATAATGACAGCCTCTGAGCTTAGGGAATAACAAAAAGTCACAGGGAGCAAGATCCGGACTATAGGGAGGGGTGAGGAACTGTCTTGATGCTCATCTTGGTCAAATAGTCTGTGACAAGGATGGAGTTGTGAACTAGTCCACTGTCCTGGTGGAAATGCCACTGACCCGATTTGAAGAGTGCTGGCCTCTTCCGACGGTATCTCTTCCTGAACTCTCTTAAAACCTCAACATAGTAACCCTAACCCTAACCCTTTGGTCAATCAAATCTGGTGTATTGACTTCCTTACTCCTCCCATACCTTTCATCATCCCTCACAGACTCCCTGTCTTCGTTGGATCTCTTATGCCACTCAAAAAACGATGCTCTATTCATGCAAGATGGTTCAAAAGCAGTCTAAAGCATTCCATACGTTTCTGTGGCATTTTTTCCAAGTTTAAAACAGAATTTTATTGCATATCGTTCTTCTAAAGTGTCCTCACGTCCAGATTGCATTTTTGAAAATCACCAGCTGTGACAATCAGGCTTTAGTAGGGTGTATTCCAATTGCTGCTGTAGCTGTTCATTTGAACCTGAAATCATAAAAAGTGGTCAGTCATCTCATAAGATGTAGAGCAATAACATAGTGAATTTTCAAGAGTCTACGTCAATTTTAAATGCCTGTACAAAAAAGTCTGGAAATTTATTGAATGCACCGCGTAGCATTGTTATGTTCTGCTATCAGAAGAAGTTCACTTCTCTCTTTAGATTTACTTTTTGTAGCCGTGTCCGTGTCTTCTCCCATCCAATCTCGCTAGTTTATCGCTTGAAATATCCATACAGTTGTTTTTTTTTCTCTTGTGTGTTTCTAGCTTTTCTTATTATTCTGCTGCACGCTTCCATTGCTGTTCTTGGCAGCTTTAATTAGTCATTCTTTCCTTATACTAATGTAGTCTTTAAATACATGTATTGATTCATCTACACAACTCTAAATACTGGCGAGTTCTTTTCCTTTTTCTTTTCTGTATATATAAAGTCTTGAGTGTAAGGTCTTGTGCAGATTCATCGACTTTCTTGTCCTTTGGTCCATTTGTTTGATTTCCTCTCTTTTCGGTCTTAAGAATGGTCCCGGGTAGCTTACAAAGGAGACTGCCCAGATTTCTTTTATTTCTGCCATGAGATTATTATCATTATTTTTGAAAAAATGTCACACCAGCATTTGCTGATGGTCTTTCACTGGAATTTGAGAGAGAGCTAGTCTCCTCAAATTTCCAGGACTCTTCTCAGTATTCTGGCTGATCTTTATAATGCTTTATTCTGGATGGTCTCCTTTTATCCTTTGACTTCTAAGTCTTCCAGTTCCTTTACCAAGCTTTGGGTATAATTCAGTTGGTATCACCATCGCCTTCATGTTCCATTGTTATATTCATAATTATTATTATTATTATTATTGTTATTATTATTATTTTACTCACTAAGAGTTTTTTTCGCACCAGCGTCAGCTTATGATTTTCCACTGGAGTTTGAGTAACAGCAAGTCTCCTCAAGTTTCCAAGATCCTTCTTAGTATTCTGGCTGATCTCAACAATGCTGTTGTTTGGATGGTCTCCACTCGTCCTCTTATTTCCAAGTCCTCCAGTTCCTGTACTAGTCATTTGCTGACTGTACCGAGCAAACCAATAACAATTAATATCACTTTCACTTTTATGTTCCATAGTTTTTTCAGTTCCCTAGCAAGGTAGTAGTACTTATCGCTCTTTCCGCTTTCTTTTAATTTTATTATGAGGTCTATCAGGAGGGCAAAGTCAACCATTTGGTCAGGTTATCTTTTTTGTTGTCTGTCTCGAGGTCTGATCGTCTTACCGAGATGAGGTGATCCTTTTGTATCTCAAAATTCCAGGGTGTGTAATGGTTAAAGCGATGGACTGCGGAATCGTAGTAAGCGAGTTCGTACTCCAGTCGCGCTATTATGTTCACTTTCGGGCAAATACCCTTGGGAAAGGTATGAACCCCTTTATCCTCCCAGCTATGGATTAAATAGTACCACGATTGTTCTTCTCGGAGAATGGCTTTGGCATTAAATAACCTAAAAGGTTGATATGCCATTAAACAAAGCAATCAAAATTCCAGAGAATTTCTTGCGTCTCATTTTCTAGAACAGATTCGGTGTTGTGTATATACCATTTGTTTGTATTGTCAAATTTAAACTTCTTGCACAATTCCCCGTGGATCACCTTCTTCACCCCGTTGTGTCTAGTCTCATACTCTCTTTGCACTAATTTACTGCATTCGTTTATTATGTGATTGATCGTTTCGTCTCAGTTCACACATTCCATATCTGCTACTTTGATTTTCTTTAATTTCTATTATTTAGTTGCTTTTTTTCAATTCACTGAAGCCTCTCCGTGCTGTTCCTTGTCATTGTAGATTTGATTTGAGTGAGATGAATTAAAAATGTAATTAAAAATAATAGGGGGCGTCTCCATGGTTTATTGGCTAATGATCTGGATTGAGACATCTTAGTAAGCGAGTTCGAGCTCCAGTTACGTTATTATATTCACTTTCAGACAAAGATTCTTGGTAAGAGTATGGACCCCCATTATCTCTCCCATGTATGAGTCACATAATACCTCAGCTGTTCTTCTACAAGGATGGCTTTTGCATTAAGTTACTCACGAAGGTTGAAATGCCATTAAACAAAGAAACCAAGCTATAATCCCAAAAAGTTTTAAAAAGTAAAATTAAAACTTCTGTAATTAAAAGGTTAAGGGTTGGAACAAAAATAAAATAAAATAAGATGACAGTTACCATCCTATTTTATAGGTATTTTTTAATTCGTTTATTTATTTATTTTATTTTTTAATATTTCCGTCCAAAGTCTTTTTTTAGCTCTATTTCAACCCTTAGAGGAAACGAGTTTTCGACAAATACAACACATCTCTTTCAAATGCATTCCTCTTAAAACTCCGCCAGAGAACCCTGAAATACCTCCAGCTATTTCAGTCACTCCCGAATTCCCGTTCACCATCAACAGGACACTCATAAAAGGTGCCAAAACATAAAATGACATTTACCCCCTGACGGTGTCTGACTCAGCAAGTAATGATGATCGTAATATTTGCCTTAAGGTTCGGAAATAACAAATGGTAGTAACTGATGAAAGGGTTAAATTAAAAATAAAAATAAAATAAAATAAAATCAAAAGCAAACTTCATTTCTAAAGTTTTGATAATTAGTTTTTAATCCAAAAGACGAATGGGTGCTTAACAGTAGTTTGCAAAAATGCCAACATTTTAAGATGAGAGTTGAAAGGATGTCTAAAAAATCGTTTAAAATAAATTAAACTCTTTCAAAAAATCGTTCACAAATATTTAAAAAAATAAATTAAAAACCTGTTTGTGATAATTTTGATCGATTAATGTTTACTGTCTTCAAACAGATTTTATCCAAGTTGTCGCTGCCTTAAAATCCTTGGAGCGATTTGAAATATCTCAAAAATGTCTTTTTGGATTTTAGGCATTAAAAAATAACATTGTAATTTGAAATGAAACACTCAGAATAGGAGAGGAACATTTCAAGTAGTCGAGGTCGATATTTGCAGAAGGATTACAGATTTTAACATCTTAAAGGCATATTCAGTTTACGAAGAACAGATTATACAAACATAATTTTCATGTTCAAAAGATATCTCATCCTGTTTGTCGGGCTTAGAATATGCTGACTGTATCCCCTACAAAAGGGTAATACAACATCTCATTCCACAAAAAGGGTGTCCTAAGTGGCATAAAACTGCATCTGATAGTGTGGCTCAAGTTCTGGAGATCTGGGGGGAGTGTGGATTATCCTTTAATTGCTATTAGCTCATTGTCCTTTTTGACGAGGAGTGATGGTATTTGTTAGGGTCATATCTATAGGTCAAATTGATCAGTTTGAAAATATTCTCCCTGCATCGAAATAGTTGATGACATATAACTGTAAATTATGAGTATGAAATTGCATTTCACATAGCACTAATACCCTTGGGAAAGGTATGAATCCAATTATTCTCCCTCCAGCTATGGGTAAATAGTAGGACAGACTAGGTTCTTTAGCCTTGGTGAGGCAACTAGTCTAGGAGAAGGAAAACTCTGAATTCAAACCTGTTAAACTCCGCTTAAAAATGACCTTGTGTCATATCCTGCCCGAGCGGAGGGGTTGGTAAATATGATGAAACAAAGTTGCTTGAAGCTATAATTTCTTGCAAATAAATGACAATTATTAAACAGAAATAACTACTTGAAACCATATAATTATTAGTTTGATTGTTTGGGTTTTATGGCATATCAACCTTTGTAGGTTACTTAACGCCAAATCCATTTTCATACAAATAATCAGTTCTATTTAAAACAATTTAGTTTAGCATGAGTACAAGGTTTAATTGTCAAAAAAATTTCTATTTCAAGCAATTTGGTTTAGTCAAACAGTTCTAATTCAAACAATTCAGTTCAGTATAAGTAGAGTTTTTCCACACAGTTAAATGTCAAAACAGTTCTATTTCAAACAAATCACTTTAGAATAAGTGCAGTTTCAATGTCAAAAACAATTCTATTTCAAACAATTCAGTTTTGTCCAAGTACGCAGTTTTGTTCTATTTGACCCATAGATAGGACCCCATCAGCTGCTACCACTCTGAGCCAGAGTGGACCTGCGAGCAATGGTAATGAAGGGGTACTCTGAATTCGCCCAAACTCCAGCATTACTGGAAGCTCACCATCAGATTTTGTAGTCTTACCTCTCTGCAGTTGGTGTATTCTATAGCCCCACCGACTGGGCAAATAATTATTAGTATCAGATAGAAATTCTTGAAGCCATACAACTGTGTGTAAATTATATCTTTGCTGTTTTCTTTTTTTAATGACATATCAATATTCGTGGATTATTCAATGTCAAAGCCATCATTGTAGAAGGAAATTTGTGGTGCTATCAAACCTATAGTTGGAGAGATAAGGAGGTTTATTCCTTTCTTAAGATTATTAGTCAAAAAATGAATGTGTTGGTGGAATTTTCAGTGTTTTATTTGCTGATTAGTTTTGTATTTTACAAAGGTTAAATTTGTTCGACTCAAGGCCAAAAGTATTAGGCATCAAGTAAGAATCTAATGCACTTAAATAGTCTGCTGCCCTAGTTGGGTATTCATTGCACCTATAATTAATTAGTGTTGTCTTTGATGATTGGTATGACCCAGTCGCATCCGTTCTGTGGGAATAGCGGGCCTTGTGGTTAGTGGGTGATTTGTTGACGTACTTATCAGTTAATTTCGTTTGGTTGATGTACCAGCTCCTGTTGCCGATAGCGAACATTGTTTATGTTCGGTAGTATTGCAAAAGCCCTGTTTTCTGACTTAACATGATCACAAGCGGATGTGTTCAGATAGACAAGATGCATAAATCTGACAAGGTGTCAGTCCAGGGTGTCCGTCGAGGCAGTCAGTCAGTCTCAGAGTCGAGGGGATTGGTTTGGGGTAGGTCATCCCAAAAGCAGTCGATCAGACCGCCCGGAACCCGAAAGAGTCCGCAAAAACTCGCAATTCAGTTTAGCATATGTATGTAGTTTAGTTCTATTTAACCCATAGATAGGACCCTATCAGGTGGTACCACTCCGGGCCAGAGTGGACCTGGGAGTGATGGTAATGAAGAGGTAATCCGCATTCCCCAGAGCTCCAGCATCACTGGAACCTCACCATCAGATTGTTTAGTGTCATATGCGGGACACTCGTTCGTGGGGTCTTACCCCTCTGCAGAGAAGCAATCGGTATATTCTACACCCCCACCTATTGTGCAGTTAAGTTTAACTATATATATATATATATATATATATATATATATACTTTGTGTGTGTAATAGATAGATAAATGGAAGGAAAAAGAGTGTTAGAGAGGATAAGCTGGACAGGGATTATTTTATGCCGAGTGGTTAGGAAATTGCGTTAATTCTACGTTCATATTTACATTATTTGCGTGATTGTTTCTTTAAAGTTTTTCTTGCACACGACCCTATTGGATTTTAATGATTTTTGAATAGCTCTATTTTATCCATGGATAGGATCCTAAGAAGTACTACCACTCCTGGTCTGAGTGGACCTGGGAGCAACGGCAACGAAAGGGTACTCAACAACTACCATAGCTCAAGAGCTGGAGTCTCACCATCAGTTTTAATTTAGTGTCATACCCAGCGTACCCTTTTCTGTGAGGGAAATGTAGAAAATATTGTCAGTGAATTTTAAGCCCCGCCAACAGGGCTGGTTGAATTGGAGAGAAATATTAAAACAAAGTGGGGTAAAAAAGCAAGTGTCCTAGGTAAGACATTAAAGTGACAGTGAGGCTCTGGTCTTGGAATTTGGGGAATTACTTTCAGGACCACTCTGACTTAGAGTGGTGGTACCTATTAGGGTCTGATCTGTTCATCAAATAGATCAGTTTGAAAATTAAGGGTCAAATAAAACTGTTCAATATTTTATTAGGTATTATCATTCATATTAAATATAATCTTTTGTGTTGAATAGTAATACTTTAAACCATTTAATTTTGTGAAAACAATAGATATTAATATTTAACTGTGTACAAACAAAACCCTGAGTGTTAGATAGCAATACTTGAAACTATTAAGAATTAATAATGTTATCACACTTATCATTTTATCTACGTGCAAACAAATGGTTAATATTGAATTGAATTGTTAATGTTTGATAGGAATAATTGAAATCATTTAACTGCGTGCTAATACATGAGTTCTGACTCGTTTAAAAATAATGTTACCTACTTAGTGATAACTTACAAGTCACACACACACACACACACACACACACACACACACACACACACATATATATATATATATATATATATATATATTACAACAGTTTATGGTTGTCACAATCTCACTTGGTGGGTTAGTGGTAGACTAATTGCGGTAAAAGGAAACTGTTAGTTGGTGGATGACCTATCGCTACTTGTAAATACTATTACTCAATCTGAATCTATGCTGCATGACCTGGAACAGGCAACAAGAAGCATTAATGTCCACATTAACTCGAATAAAACAGAGATCGTGTATTAAATGGTTTGCTTTTGAAATCAATATCCCAGTTTATATATCTCGGTAGCAATATCTCATCGACTGAAAATGATTTCAACATAGGTATAGGCAAAGCATGGATAGGTTATCGTTCATATTATAATCTAATATCTCCCATAAAAACGGGAATTCTTCCAAGCTGTGACCATGTCGGTAGAATTATAGTGTTTTACGTTGTACGAATACGGGTCTTGTTCTATGATTAGTCAGTTCTCATCTACTCACTTCTCTTCAATTCATTTTCGTTTCGCTTCTTTTCCGGTCGTCTCGTCTTTTTGCCATTCTTGATCTTATTCGTTAATGAGGAAGGAAAAAACAACTTCCGTTTTATGTGCAACTTTTAATTTTTATTTATAGACGACTTTTAATTACTAACTGCTGCGGCCGGCACGGAGAGTTCGAGAGCAAGACGGTGCGTTCGATCTTTCAGGTTGGGTGTTTAACACTAACTGACTAACTTACTCTTACTCTTGAACGATTTTGTCATTCAACTGAACCCATCCAATGAAAGCCATGTTCTCAGATTGACTCTGAGTTCCATGGCTGTTCATCAAAGTCATTGACTCCAGTATCTTTTCATTAGTTTAACGGCTCAGAACCTAATTTAAATGTCACACTACAAGTCAAAAATAGAGCTCAATGATCTATAATGTAATAGCTGCACCACCTGGACGTTAACAAAACATCCGGAAAAGCTAGATTGGAATTAGCAAAGGATGCTAGGTAATGTTTTGAACTAATCCCGGAATGAACACTTTATAAAACAATAACTGTACAGCTACTTACCTCCTATCTCACAAAACATTAAAGTTAACCGAGCAAAACATCCTGGTATCTGCTGAAGAAGTTAAGACGAACTCCTAAACATGCGTGTATATATCAACATAACCTTCACCCACAAACTGCTTTCGTTGTATCACAAACCTTCAGTGTGGCTAGACTAGCGAGATGCTTCAAGCCGAGATCGAAACCTGGCTGACATTATGTCTGTCGGATATCTTAACCCAGAGCCATCGTCATTCTCTGCGTAAGTGAAGGAAATTTTTACGTATAACTTTTTACATATTCGTTATCGGCTACCGGAGTGCACGATTCACGAGAAGAGCTATTGCATTTTAATGTGTGTGATAACCGGCAAATTTCCCCACAGGAGTGATATATATATATATATATATATATATATATATGTATATATATATATATATATATATAATCTATGGGTTAAGTGTCCAGCCATTTTAGAATATTGTGACTGTCATATTTATCATGAGAATGCGTATACTCATCTTTTTTCCATATCTTGTGCACAGCTTCTGAGCGAATCATCGTATCATCCAGGTATGTTTGTCTTGGCAATATTGATTTCGGACTTTTCCGAAAGGTAAAATCTCCTTTGAAATTGGGGATCATTGTTAATAACAAGATTAAGGAAAAATCAATCGAGCAGCTAATGATGATCCCGAAGAATTACATGGTATTCTGTTTTGAATTGTAAAAGAGACACTAAAATAAATGTTTGAGATTCCAAGTGGAGTCCATCGAAGTGATCTAACACTCTTTCCTAAGGTAGGCTATAATGACATAACACGTATATATATATATATATATATATATATATGTGTGTGTGTGTGTGTGTGTGTGTGTTCCAGGATTTGTTTAAAACAGCAGTTGTATGGTCACTTACTTCCATCTCACAAACCATCAAAATAACACGAATAACACATGTGGGGCACTGATAAACGTGAAAATATGAATTAATGAGACGCTCTATTATGGACTCCTACACATGAACGTGTTAATATTTTCATACATTAGCTCTTTGTAGATACTGCATGTAGTCTAGGGGATCAGCCAGAAGTGTCGGATAGTAGGGACGGATAGCGAGTGATGGAAAGTTGTATATATATATATATATATATATATAAATCGAAAACTTTCTTTGCCCAGTCGGCTGGGGCTGTAGAATACTCCGACTACTTCTCTGCTGAGGGATAAGACCTCCGCCCAGCGAGTGTCCTGATATGACACTAAACAATCGGATGGTGAGGTTTCAGTGATGCTGGAGCTTTGGGGGAATGCGGTGTGCCCCTTCATTGCCATCACTCCCAGGTCCACTCTGGCCCGGAGTGGTTGCACCTGATAAGGGTCCTATCTATGGGTTAGATAGAACTAAACCGTGCTTCTTTCACTATACTGATTTTTGCATGTAAACTGCGTAGTTATGCTAAACTGAATTGTTTAAAATAGAACTGTTTTGACATTGGAACTGCGTACTAATGCTAAACTGAATTGCTTGAAATAGAACTGTTTTGACGTATAAACTCCGTACTAATGCTGAACTGAATTATCTGAAATAAAACTGTTTGACATTTAACTCTGTGTATTGCCCAGTCGGCTGGGGCTGTAGAATACACTGACTGCTTCTCTGCAGAGGGGTAAGACCCCGCCTCAACATATTCAAATTTTTGATTAGACAGTTGTAATGCAGTAGAGTTTGGTAAAAAGAATCCATGATAATGCTCCTTTTGATTGTTCAAGGTTCCACCCGAAAGAATAAAATCCAGGCACTTCATATAGAAAATATATTTTTTCTAATAAATTCTAACAGTGTATTTTAATGTGAGTGATACTAGATTTAGTTTCTTTTGGTTTAGAACGAAATAACCTTTGAAAATGAAAACAGTGTACATGGATTGGTTGGTTGGATTTATGGCATATTAATATATATATATATATACGTATATACATAAATATATAAATATGCATATATCTATATTTATATGTATGTGTGTGTGTAGATTCTATGATATGATAAATAAGAATAATATTTCTGTTTAAATTTTAAGTTATATTTCTCTACCAATTTCTACACTAGACCATCATTATCATCATCATCATCATCGGAAGAAGAAGAATGGAAAATGTCGCAAAATATTTTTTCAACAAATTGATGCAAAATATGCGATGAAGAATCATCTCAACAATTTGATAAATGCATGTGCTAACTGAAGAATGTTTTTTTATATAGTAAATTTTTTTTTGTACCAGAATCATGGCGCCTGCATGGCAGATTTCTGTGCGCGTGCGCACGGGATGAGTGCATGTTTGTGTGTGTGTGTGTGTGTGTATGCTCGTATTCTCGTGTGTGTGTGGTTATTTTATGCATTTGTCTGCGTACATATATGAGTGTGCAAGTGTTAGTTTATTTATACGTCGGAAAGTAAATAAGTCACAGCAGTTTAAAGGCAATGATGATATTTTGGTCAGTAAGCATTGTTTTGCTTTTTCCCATTACCTTTTCCTTGATTTATATATCGAACATTATTGATCAATTCTTGAAAATTTTTGTGTGTGTATATATATATATAGTGGGTAGAAAGTTCGCCAATAGTTCGGAAGGCGTGGGTTCAACCCCAGGTCGCGTCATACAAAAGACTTTAAAGATGGTACTTGATACCTCCTTGCTTAACACTCAGCAATATAAGGTACGTATCAAGGGTGAATTGGAGCAATCCATGGAAAGGAGTAGCGCCTTCCCCTATACCTCGGTGTTGTAGTTATTGAAAAGGGAACCTTCTGGTCGCCCTCGACTACGGTCGCCATTTTTACTTATATATATATATATATATATATATATCATTATCATCATGTCGTGCTGGTAGCACGGATATCCCTGACCCTCTCTCGCCACTTTTCCCTATCGTTCATCGCCTCTGGCAGGTCTTCTGGACTACATCCCGTATCCTCACATAGTTGCTGAATGTATGTTCGTGCTGGTCGTCCTGCTTTTGCTTCGGCCATATGTGGAGGTCCATAAGAGTACATTACTTATGAGTTCGTCCCTGCCTCTCCAGCAGTGACCTGCATATATATATATATATATATATATATATATATATATATATATATATGTATATATATATGTTTAGTTTCCCTTTTTCATATTTCACATTAGATGAAATTTGGTATCTTTCAATGATTTTCAAGTTTGGCATTCTCCCATCTATCTATCTGTCTATCTACAGACAGAGGGTAGACTAGCTGGTAAAAAGATATAATATGATATAATATAACAAGATATATCGATATTGATGTAGATATATAAATATATAGATGATAAGGCATAAAGCTAGATTGAAGACATAAAGCTTAATGTTAAGGGCTTTGGTAGATATCTACACAAGTTGATAGAAACACTTGAAAGGATCAAAGGGAATATTCTATTTATACAAAATAATCTAACATGAAAGAAATAAGGGAATTTTTAAAAATATAAAAATTCCTAGGGAAAAGTACATACATAATCTTATCCTTATACATACGTATGCTGTTAGTCTGTCAAAATAAATACAGAAAAAGAAGTCTGAATATTCGAACGGAACAAAGGAAGTGCCAAATGGCTATGTGGGCGAGGAAAGCCACATTTTATGTACAAAACAAGTGAAAGTGGAAACTGAAATACGGAAAATAAAGAGAGAGATTGCAGTAATAAAATTTAAAGAAAGACAGGAAGAAAAAGAGAGAAATATAGAAAGGGAAGAAAAGAAGTGAAAGCATAAAATAAGGAGAGTGAAAGTAAAAAACAAAACAAAACAAAAACAAAAAACAAAACTAAACAAAACGACGACTAAAGAAAGTAAAGGAAAAAATGAATACTAACCGAGAGAAGGAAATATCTGCAGAAAAAAGAAATGGCAGAAAGAAAGAAAGAAAGATATGAATTAAAAAATGACAGAGAGAAAAGAGAAATTTATATATATATATATATATATAGATAGAAAGATAGATAGAGAGAGAGAGACAGAGAGAGAGAGAGATAAAGAGAAAGCTTAAGAGGGAGGATAATAAAAAGACATTAAAGGAAAAAAGATGAAAGATAAAGATAAGGAAAGAAAGGAAAAAAGTGAAAGTTGAAATGGTTGAAAGAAAGAAAGAAAGAAAGAAAGAAAGAAAAAATGGAAGAAATATATGAAAAGAGAGAGAGAGAGAGAGAGAGAGAGAAATATAGAGAAAGAAAAGAGAGATTAAGAGAAATAAAAATAAAAAAAGAAACTGAAAAAAAGGAGATAAATCTAAGGAAAGAAACAAAAAAAAAAAAAGAAAGAATAAAGAAAGATATAAATGGTTGAAAGGAAGGTAGAAATAATAATAATAATAATAATAATAATAATAATAATAATAATAATACCTGTGACGAGTCCTGGAGACTTGAGGAGACTTGCTGTCACTCAAACTCCAGTGAAAAACCATCAGCTAACACTGATGTGAAAAACTCTAAAGGAGTAAATAATTATACAATGGTAAAAATTTAAAAAAATAAAGAAAAGAAATAAAAGCAGAGCAGATAGGAAGAAATATAGAATAGAATAAAAAACAATAAAGAAAAAGAAAAAGAAACAATGGAAGAAAAATTAGGAAAAGGAAAATGTGAAGGAATGACGAAAAAGAAAACAAAGATAAAAACAGAAGAAAAGAAAATATATAAAGAAAACGAAAAAGCAAAAAAAAAAAAAAAAAAAGAGAAAAAACTTGAAAGAAAGAAAGAAAGAAAGAAAGGTTTGAGAAACTTTCAGAAAGACAGAAAGAAAGAACGTGAAAACCTTTGAAAAAAAAAGAAACTAAGAAAGAAAAGTTTGGGAAATTTTTAGAAAAAGAAAGAAAAAGACGTGGAAAGAAAGAAAGAAAGAAAGGGTGTGGAAACCTAAGGAGGAAAGAAAGATTTGGGGAACCTTAAAAAAGAAAGAAAGACAGAAAAAGACGTAGAAATCTCTGGAAAGAAAAAAAAGAATGAAAAAGACATAGGAACCCCAGGAAAGAAAGAAAAAAAAGAAAGAAAGAAAGGGTGTGAAAACCGATGGAAAGAAATTAAGAAAGAAAGATTTGGGAAACCTTAAAAAAGAAAGAAAGATAGAAAAAGACGTGGAAATCGTCAGAAAGAAAGAAAGAAAGAAAGAGTGTGGAAACCTAAAGAAAAAAAGAAAGAAAGGAAGAATGATTTTGCAAACATTAAGAAAGAAAGAAAGGCTGTGGAAACCTGAGGAAAGAAAGAAAAAAAAAAGAAAGAATTGATAAAGAAAAAAAGAAAGAAAGAAAGAACTAAAGGAAGGAAAGAAGAAAGAAAGAAATAGATAGAGTGGCAAATAATAGAAAGGAAGAGATTAAGAAAGAAAGGAACTCAGAGAGAGAGAGAAAGAGAGAGAGAGAGAGAGAGAGAGAGAGAGAGAGAGTTTGTGTGTGTGTGTGTGTGTGTGTATGTGTTATTTCTCTTTTAGATGTTTTTTAAGAGAGTTGCAACATTCCACTTTTCCCTGAAGAAGTCCTTGTACCGATGACTAATACGCTAAACTCCGGAGACCTCCTGCTTCTTTTCTACCTCCACCCACCGTCCATTCCTCCCCCGTTCTTCTCTTTTCTTTGCTCTTCATTCTTTGCTCAACCCTCGCGGCTTATTTAAAACTTTCTTTTATGCTCATTGCTGCCAACTGCTGCATACTATAAGGTGCATATCTGGTCCCAGCTTTGTTATGTCGGCTTGAAATTTTAAATGAGGAGGCTTGGCAGGTAAGGTGCAGAGAAGAAAGGAGTATTATCAGACAGATGGACTTGAAAACAAGGAGACATTGAGGAAAGTAAAGAAATGGGTAAGAACCCCACCAAGAAGAAAAAGAAGAAGAAGAAGAGTTGAATTGCAATAATGATAATAATAATCATCATCATAACAATAATACTATGGAACATGAAGGTGACGGTGATACCAATTGTAACTGGTGTGCTCGGAACAATCTCCGAAGGCTTGATAAAACTACTGGAAGAATGAGAGATCAGACGAAAAGTGGAGAACATCATGACTACAGCATTATTAGGAATACTGGGAAGAGTCTTGGAAACTTGAGAAGACTTGCTGTCACTCAGCCTCCAGTAAAAGATCATCTACCCTATATAAGGAACCAACTATATCCAAGCGAGATAGATAAGACGTAACAGAATAGCATGTGAAGATTATGTGATGA
The DNA here is from genome assembly GCA_963585895.1 of Sepioteuthis lessoniana. Lineage (NCBI taxonomy): Eukaryota > Metazoa > Mollusca > Cephalopoda > Myopsida > Loliginidae > Sepioteuthis > Sepioteuthis lessoniana. Next base: position 34,180,858 of record OY757913.1, read on the forward strand.
TGGAAACGAAACCATTAATCCAGTAAACTAGAGAAAAAAGAGTACAAGACTAGGCATGACTGGGTTGGGAAGTAGATCCACTGGAAATTGTGTATTAAATTGAAATTGAGACCACACTACCAAAAGGTATATGTACAAACCAGAATTCTTCTTCTTCTTCTTCTTCTTCTTCTTCTTCTTCTTCTTCTTCTTCTTCTTCTTCTTCTTCTTCTTCTTCAGAATGGGAAAACAAAATTCTGTAGAATTTCGAAATATAAATAGCTCATCTAATCATGGTCAGAAGACCAAAAATCATGGTCAGAAGTCAAAAAAGTAAAAAGAAAAAAAAAAGAACATGCCGATGAGCAGACTTTACAGTCCTGGCGGACCATAGAATCAAAAGCAAAGAAAATGAAAAGAAAGACAAGTACTTAAATCTTAACAGAAAACTAAAACAGTTATGAAAGATGACGGTGATGGTGGTGCCAATTGTAATTGGTGCACTTGGAACGGCCCCAAAAGGCCTGGTAAGGGGACTGGAAGAGTTGGAAATCGGAGGCCGTGCCGAAACCATTCAAACTATAGCATTTTCGAGGTTGACAGAATACTGAGAAGAGTCCTGTAAACTTGAGGAGACTTCCCGTTAATCAGATTCCAGTGAAAGACCATCAGCTAACGCTGGTGAGAAAAACTTGCAAAGAGTAATATAATAATGTGAAAAATAGAAGAAATCGAAAAGGAATACCTTGATATTACCAGAGACCAAAATAAGTTGAGAAATATAAAGCTGACAGTGATACCAATCGTAGTTAGAGCCCTTGGAACAATCCCCAACAACCTGGAAAAAGGACTGGATAATCTGGAGGTTAAAAGAAAAATTGAAACCATCCAAACCCCATCACAACTAAAACCGGCTAGGATACTTCGAAGAGTCCTGAAGACCTGAGGAGACTGTCTATCACTCAGACTTCGAAGAAAAAACACTATAAAACGGAATCTCTTTTAATAACAGCACAAAATAATGCCATGGTATATGCACAAACCAGAATCAGTCCAAGAAAATGAGACATTAAAATTCTCTGGGATTTCTTGATACAAATGGGTTCCCCAATTTCGATAAGAAAATCAGACCTAAAGTTAATTAACTAGAAAAAAAACGAACTTATCAGTGGATTTTGACATTCCAGCAGATCACAGAATGAAAATGAAAGAAAAATGGATGCATAATTGGATCTTGCAAGAGAGCTGGGAAAGCTTTGAAACATGAAGGTGACGGTGACATCAATTGTAGTTCATGCGCTTAGAACGGCCCTCAGGTGTTTAAAATAGAGTCAAGAGAACTGGAAATCAGAGGATTAATCAAGACCACAGCACTGTTGTGATCAAATAGAAAACTGAGAAGAGTCCTCGAGATCCGAGGAGACTTGCTGTCACTCAAACTCCAGTGAAAAACCATCTGTAAGAGTTAGTGTGAAAGACTCTAATAAAAATAAAAATAAAAATAAAAATAATGATAAAAATCCTAATTGTACAGAAAAGAGAAGAAATTTATAACTCGTTTGAATGTCTCGAACTACTTTTCGAAGAATAGAAATAACACTGCAAGAGGAACAGATGACCTACTATATGGAGATCAGTATATCATCAAAGAAGACAAAACAAGGAGGAAACATAGATCTATAGCTTGGTTTGTTTGTTCGTTTGGGTTTTAGGGCATATCAACCTTTGTAGGTTATTTAACGCCAAATCCATTTCATACAAATTAACAGTTCTTTTTTAAACAATTTAGTTTCGCATAAGTACACCGTTTAATTGGCAAAAACATTTCTATTTCAAGTTATTGAGTTTGGTCAAACAGTTCTAATTAAAACAATTCAACTTAGTATAAGTAAAGTTTTTATTTACACACAATGAAATGTCAAAACAGTTCTATTTCAAACAATTCAGTTTAGCATTAGTTTGCAGTTTCAATTCTAAAACAATTCTGTTTCAAGCAATTCAGTACACAGTTTAAATATCAAAACAGTCCTATTTTAAACAATTTAGTTTAGCATAATTACACAGTTTAGTTTGATTTGACCATAGATAGAACCCTATCAGATGCTACCACTCCAAGCCAGAGTGGATCTGGGAGCGATGGCAATGAAGGGGTATTCCGCATTCCCCAAAGCTCCAGAATTACTGAAACCTCACCATCAGATTTTTGGAGGGTGGTCTTACCCCTCAGCAGAGAAGCAGTCGGTGTATTCTGCAGCCTCAGCCGACTGGGCAACCAAAGCTTGGATTGATTATAAAAGGTGAATGATAGAGTCTAAAAAATCTGGATTTTAAAATGTCTAAAAAAGTATCAAATATCCAGAAAAGTCGTAAATTTAATCAAAACTGGAAATTTCACGAAAAGCTGGAAAGTTGAATTAGCAGCAAGAGAACAAACCCTAGCAGAGGTGAAAATCCAAAGAGACATTTTCCTGGGGACTCACTCTTGCCATTACTAGTTGTTATAGCAACGAAGCCACTAAATTATATACTTAAGAAATGCACGGGCGGGGATTCAAATTCACCAAATCTCAAGAAAAGGAAATCCACCTCATGTACATGGACGATATTAAGCTATTTGCCAAAAACGAAGAACTAGAAACACTAATATAAACAAAAGTATATATATAGGTAGAATAAGTAAGTAAAGTTGGCGACCGTAGTCGAGGGCGACCAGAAGGCTCCTTTTCAATAGCTACTACACCGAGGTCCACATTACCCTTGATATGTACCTTATATTGCTGAGTGTTAAGCAAGGGGGTCTTAAGTACCATTTTTAAAGTTTTCGGTATGACGCGACCTGGGATTGAACCCATGTGACCCGGACCATTGGCGAACACTGTATCCACTAGGCCAATGAGTCGGTTATCATATGTAGAATACAGGAGTATAATTTGGTATTAAAAATGTACATGGTAACAATGAAAAATGGGAAAAGAAGAAACACTAGAGGAAATAAAATGTGATGTAGCTTTGGGGTGTGACAAACATGGAAGCTTTTCTGGGGCCTTATTCTCCTCACAGCGCCAGGATATATCTTGAATAACCGAACGTGATGATCCATGACACCCAAGTAGTATTCTTAAGATCCGGCCTACGAATCAAAAGATAATCGGAATCGCCACTTAACAAAATCTGTGCCCAGATACAAAATCAACACAGCTTTGCAACAATAACAGTATTTAGTGTATATAAAAGAAAATATCATTCAATAATATTTACATTCAATGTTCTTACATAAGGACAGATTTTATCGGAGACTATGAAGTACTAAATCATCTTTTAGCTTCTACTCGGGCAGTTTGGTTCAAGGGACACTTTTCGGCGGTTATGTTTGTTTTTCTTCACAGTGTTGTATTTGAACAGTTCCTTCACTTTCTCTACTCAGGGCTGACTGGTACAAGGTCAATAAAGCTCAGAGCTTGGGGGAAACTGTGTCGTCTGACCTCGATCTCGTCCCGTTTAGAATTAATCTCGTTTGTCTTTCGGTTTGATTTATGTATATTCGTAAGTCGGTCAAAGTTGGGGTGGGGTGCGATTTCAAAAAGCTGTCAAATACGGTAATTCCACTTTTTTCATTCATTTATTCATTCTTTCTTTCTTTTTTTGTTTCTTTGTTCGAACATTTACTGTTCAAAATAATTAAAATCAGCCCCCAACCCAAACAAAAAAAAACCCCTAAAATAAAACCAAAAAAAACTAACATTAAACAAAAAGTTGGAAAAATAGGTATGGACTGAAATTATTTACTTTTCTTGTTTTCTTTGTAGATTCTTTAAGATTATTTGATTTCGTGTATTTCTTAGAAGTATTCGTGGACAATAAAAGGGGAGATTTTTTAGGCGGGTCAATAGCATAATTTAAATAAAATCTGTTTTGAAAAAAGTAATGGCGCTTGCAAAAAGGTGGCAAAAATCCGTTACAAAATCGGCATTCGGGTAAAGGAATAGAAGCTCATAATTTTATGGTAAAAATATATCTTCCTGAATATAATTCATGTTTTAGTTCGCTAGTATTTCTTCATTGTTGGATTGCACAACGTGTACTTAAACATTATTATTTTTATCTTCTATTTTTTCTTGAAAATCTTATACATTAATAATTGCGAATTCCTTAATGGCTTTTTCATATATTTATCTAAACCTGCCGGATATTGGACTTTGCAGTTCTGGCTGACACTGGGCAAACCTGAAAGGAAACAAAAAAACAGAGATAAGTACCTCGACCTTGCTAGAGAATTGAAAAAAACTATGGAACATGAAAGTGCCGGTGATACCAATTGTAATTGGAGCGCTCGTTACTGTCACTAAAAGATTGATAATGGGACTGGATGACTTAGAAAGGACGAGAGGAGACTATCCAAACTATAGCATTGTTGAGATCGGCCAGAATTTTGAGAAGGGTCCTAGAGACTTGAGGATATATGCTGTCACTCAAACTCCAGTGAGAAACAATCGGCTAACGCTGGTGTGAAGAACTCTCAAAAGAGTAAAATAATAATTATTATAATACTAGATCTAGAGATAACAAAAAAACCCTGCTGCATAGTGAACTTTGCCGTTCCAGCTGACCACAGGATAAACCTGAAAAAAAAAGCAAAAACTGAGTTAGTACTTAGACCTTGCTAGAGGACTGGAAAAACTATGGAACACGTAAGTGACTGTGATACCACTTGTAATTAGTGTGCTCGGTACAGTTACAAAAGCATTAATAAAGGGATTAGAGAACGAGTGGAGAACACCAAAACTACAGCATTGTTGAGATCAGCCAGAATATTGAGAAGGGTCCTGGAGACTTGAAGAGACTTGCTATCACTCAAACTCTAGTGGAAAACCATCTGCTAACGTTGGTGTAAAAAAACTCTCAAAAGAGTAAAATAATAATAATAATAATAATAATAATAATCTATGGCTGAAAAGTGCAGCACTGAAATAGGTTTTGGTTGTTTAATGGCATATCAGCTTTCGTGGGTTATAAAATGTCAAAGCCGTCTTTTTAGAAGGACAGTGCAGACTAAAATCAGAGACAGAGTGGTTAATAATAGTAGCACAGGACTAGAGCCTACCAACTAGAAGCTATCATGAAAACATTATAAAACTGATCAAACTTTATTTGTGACCACTTAGTTACACAACCATAATACCGAGAAAATATAAAGAAAGGCATGTTAAATCGGATATGATATTAAGTGGAAAGTATTCAATTAGTATGAAATGTTGTATCTTGAAAAATGGTATAAACACCAAGCAGAACCAATAATAAAAGCTAAAGAAGCTATAATTCTCTGGGACTTAGCTATGTAAATAGATAGAAACATTAAGCGTAATAGACCAGATATAGTGGTTAAGGACTACAAAAGGAAAGCAAGCCTTCTAATTGTTATGGCAGTCAAAGAATATCATGAAATAGCGAAATACAAAGACCTGGAAATAAAAAGTGAAAAATCTGGCACATTAAGATTACCTCTGTGCCACTAATAGTGGGAGTCCTAGGTATGATCAAGAAAGAGACAGATTAACAAGAGCCAATATGAAATGCTCTTTGCAGAACTTCTCATCTCTTTTGGAGAGTACTATCAGTGTGACTGGAAAAATAACATCTCAAAGAAATAGCAAAAATATATATACATAGATTATGTATAATCATTACATTTCCTCATCTTAGGTCTTCAGTAAAGACCAGGTGAAGGATTGTAAAACGCCGTGAAAAATAAGCAACAGAATAGTAGGTGTAGACTATGTGGTCCTAGAAAGGAAACGCTTAATCTCATAATCAATAAATACATATACCCTAGGGAAAGGTATGAATCCAATTATTCTCTCCCTCCAGCTATGGGTAAATAGTAAGGCAGACTAGGTTCTTCAGCCTTGGCGAGGCAACTAGTCTAGGAGAAGGAAAACTCTGAATTGAAACCTGTTAAACTCCGCTTAAAAATTGACCTTGTCTCATATCCTGCCCGAGTGGAGGGGGTTGGTAAATATGATAATAAATAAATATAGCATACTTGTACAAAAGGAATAAAAGCATAGGCATGACTGAGTTGGAAAGGTGATCCATTGGGAATTGTGCAATAAACAAAAATTTCACCGTTCTGATAAATAGTGCATGCCTAGAAAATGGAACACATAAAATTCTCTGGAGCTAGACAAGAAGACTATAACTATTTATTAATTAACAAGAAGAAAAAGAACTTACTCTAGTGGATTTTGCCGTTCCAATAAATCATAGAATAAAAGCGAAGGAAGGCAGAAAGCTGTAAAAATAACTGGAACTTTCCATAGACTTGAAAAACATATGGAATATAAAATCGACAGTGATAACAATCGCAACTGGAGCCCTTGGAACTGCTCCAAAAAAACCTGGAAAAGAGATTAGAGAACTGGAGAGGAAGAATTAAACTCATCTTAACCATAACACTACAAGAATCGCCGAAGAGTGAACGTCTTGGAGACGTGAAGAGACACGCTGTTGCTTAAACTCCTGTTAAAAGACATCTGTTAGAACTGATGTGAAAAATTCGCGAGAAGTAACATAACAAAAACAGTTGTATGGATAATAAAAAGCGATGAACTAAGTAAATTTAGGAAAGATGACTTGGATATGGCTTGAAAAAGGAAACATCGAGAAAAAAACTGATTTTCTTTTAATAGCAGGAAAAATAATGTCATCAGAGTTGGTTATGTCAAAGAAAAAATGATTATATGTAGAAGAAAAACAAGTTTAAGTTATATGATAACAAAGGTAGAATAGTTAATCACATAATAAGCGAATGCAGAAAATGGATTAAAAATATTGCAAGACTAGGTACGACAAAGTTGGAAGGTGATCCATTGGGAATTGTGCAAGAGTTTAAAATCAAACTATACTGACAGATGGTATATGCACAAACTTGATTTGGTCCTAGAAAATGAGACGCATAAAATTCTTTGAGGTTTTGAGATACAAATAGGATCTTAACCAGACTTAGTGTTAATTAAAAAGAAAAAAGAAAAAGTAATTTTCATCAAGTGGGTTTTAACCTTCTAACGGACTATCGTGTGAAAATGAAACGAAGATGGGGAAATAATTGTATCTTGCCAAAGAGCTGAAAAAGCTGAGAAACTTAAAGTCGACAGTGATACTAATTGCTGGTTGAACTCTTCGAAGGATATCAAAATGCCTGTATTAATATGTAACACGAAGATTCAATTTAACATCAGTCGTTTGTTTGCACACAGTTCAATAGTTAAATTGTTCTATTGGACCAATAAACGGAACCATAACAGATACAAACACTCCGAGTCAGAGTGGAGCTGGGAGTAATGACTATGAAGGGATACTCCTCATTATCCAAAGCTCCAGAACTGGTGCCTCACTATCAGTTGGTTTACCGTCATATCCAGAACACTTATTAGGAGAAGTCTTACTCTGCACAGGTGCAGCCCAGCCAACTGGGCCTCACTTTCAGACTAATACCCCTGGTTACCAACAAAGCTATTGGTTAAATAGTACCACTGCTCTTCTACAAGGATGGCTTTGGAATTAAATAACCCACCAGGGGTGATATGTCATTAAACAAAGAAACCAAACCGATTCTATCAATCTATCTATCTATTCCAGCTTGTTTATATCTATTATTTATATATGTAGCTAGTTGGCCCTCCGATGTATTTGAATATTATGATAAATCTTTTTGGTTACCCAGAAATTGTCTTGCTTGGCAGGCTATTGCAAGTATTCTCAAAATCACTACGCCTGGAAATAAAGTACGAACATTTCTTGTCATAGTTATTTTTTTGTGAAAGTCATTTTGCACTTTCCGTTGATAAAAGTTTTTGAGAATTCAAGGAAGAAAGTTGCAATGAAAAGTGGAAGGATATGAACAATAGAAAAGTAAAGTAAAAAGAAATTTTCAAGACGGTAAGTTAAAAGAGAAGAAACAGCAGAGAGAGAGAGTGAGAGAGAGAGAGAGACAGACAGACAGACAGACAGAGACAGAGAAGATATAGAGAATTGATAAAGAACTAGTTTGAATTTGAAAACAATTGTTCAAACGCAGAAAAGATTGAGAAAAGAGAAAATAATAGGCACAAAATGTAATAAAATAGGTCGAAGTACAAAGAATACAATCGAAATAGAATTCTTAAATTAGAAGTTAGGGCAACGTCAAACTGCCAGTGGCATGCCCCAGGGTAATTCAGCCAGATATTTCTATGGAAATGGTAAGAAGACTACTTTGACAAGAACTCAATGTTTCCCCTCTTCTATAGACTCAAATAGAAATCTTATTTCTCTACTCCCATCTCGCCCTCATTCTGAAATGTTAGCCAACAGCAGCAGCAACAGCAGCAGCAGCTGCACAATACCCCCATTAAAACAATAACTTCACTAAAATATCATTAAATTCACAGGACGCTCCCAGCATCACAACGCCTTGTCGATGGAACTTAGAACATGCTTTCTGTATCCCCTGTAGAGAAGTAAGACCCTCCCAAAAAAGGGGTGTCCTGGGTATAACGCTAAACTTCATCTGACAATGAGTCTCGAGATCTAAAAATGTGGAGAGAGTGGAATACCTCTTCATTGCCATTATTCCCAAGTTCACTCTAACCCGAAGTAGTAATACCTGTTAGTGTTCCATCTATGGTTCAATATATTAAAAAATTATCTAAAAATTATTCGTATTCGATAGGACTGCGTTCAAAAAATCTTAAGAGACAACTACACCAAAAATGCAAATATAAACGTACAATGAATGCGATTCTCTAACCTCTAGGCAGAAAATAAACCTAGACGCGTTGACATTAATCAACTAATCAATCAATACAAGCATCGTCGTGATTATTATAGTTGAGAAGCTTCGATCAACATCATTAGAATAGTCAAGAAGCTTCAATCCTCCTTATCATCATTAGAATAGTCAAGAAGCTTCAACCCTCCTTATTATCATTAGAATGGTCAAGAAGCTCGAATCATCTCATCATCATTAGAATAGTCAAGAAGCTTCAAACCTCCTTATCATCATAAGAATGGTCAAGAAGCTTCAATCCTCCTTATCATCATTAGAATAGTCAAGAAGCTTCAACCCTCCTTATTATCATTAGAATAGTCAAGAAGCTTCAAACCTCCTTATCATCATAAGAATGGTCAAGAAGCTTCAATCCTCCTTATCATCATTAGAATAGTCAAGAAGCTTCAATCCTCCTTATTACCATTAGAATAGTCAAGAAGCTTCAATCCTCCTTATTATCATTAGAATAGTCAAGAAGCTTCAATCATCCTTATCATCATTAGAATAGTCAAGAAGTTCAATCCTCCTTATTATCATTAGAATGGTCAAGAAGCTCGAATCATCTCATCATCATTAGAATAGTCAAGAAGCTTCCATCATCATCATCATTAGAATAGTCATAAGCTATGAAAACCATCATCATCATAACAAAGATCATAATGGATATGTTCATCATTATCATCATCATTATTTTACGTATAACCAAAATGAAATCATCATGACTGCCATCATCAATATTGTAACGGATGAAATTACTATTATGATTATCATGGATAAAACCGTGGAACAATGATTACTCTATCGTCTCTTTCACTTTCATTAATTAATTAAATAATTAAAATTAATTTCTAATTAATTAATTTCCATTGCTTTAATTATTGCTGTCATGGCGGTCACTTTACAATTAACGTTAGCATTATCTTGACAAAGATAACATCATCTTCAGCTGCATAATTCTATACACGGTTAATAACATTGCTACCTTCCATCATCAGCATACAATATCGGGTTGATAAGTGTCAGAAACGTCACTTTCCCCACAACCAATACATTTGTAAACATGACACCGAAAACAATGGAATTACTGCTTCTGGCTGATGATAAACCATCTACTACTCTTTTGCTTTCATATTCTGCATGGTGGATAAAAAGTTGTCAGTTTTCTTTCGGCAGTAGTGATTGGTGTTCAAGTAAAAGTTGGGATTTTGAAGGATGATTTTCAAAGAAGACAAATAGGCCCTACTTTCCTAAAAAAATAGCGAAACAAAATCTTGGTTCCAAGTGATTCGATTCGTTTATCTCATAGACTAAGCAAAACATTATCTATCTATCTATCTATCTATCTATCTATATATCATTACTATTTAAAGGTCACAGTATCAACACATTGATCTGTCAGTGATAGAACATATATAGGCGATATAATAGAATGGTTTAGTTTGGTTGGATATTATGGCATATCAACTATTACTGGTTATTTAATGCCAAATCCTGTTATATAACCGTAATGAATTATGAAACCATAGTGAACGAATGAACATAACACTTGTTTTATAAAAATATACGTCTTTTTATTTCTTCAGAGCCTTACATCTTTATCTCTTCTGCTTTCTGACCCGGTGCCACAGCAGGCCGTGGCCTCACTTGGCGCCTGGCGTCCAGTCTCCATAACTGACCGTATCTAGACTCAAGACTCCAGATTGAAGACTGTAAGACTCCCCATATCAGCTATGAATGAACAGCACTCTCGTATTCCGCTTGTCATCCATGTGACGTGCCTCTGCTTATTTACATAAGTGTGTCCTGCAATCACATTGTTTGCACAGCTGGAAAATCCGGCTCTGTCAAAGGTCAATATGCAGTAATGTATACTAAATATATAGGAGTTGTAATGACATTTTGTTGATAACATTTAGAAAGGAGCCTGAGTTCATTTTCTTTTGCCCACAGTTAAACGGTTTCAAGTATTGTTATATAACAGTAGCAATTTAACATCAGTCATTTATTTACACACATTTAAATAGATATACATGATATATAAGGGATTAGTTTGTCGGTAATTTCATTTTTAGATGAGTTGGAGCTAATTCACTTGCACACTAGTATTGCTATAGTTTCTACACAGTTAAATGGTTTCAATAATTGCTATTAAACACTAATAATTCTATTCAATATTTATCTCTTGCTTGCACACAGTGAAGTGGTTACAAGAATTGCTACTTAACATGAACTATTCTATTCAACATTACTCATTCATTTGCCCACAGTTAAATTGTACCAAGTATTGTTATGTATCACGACAATTCAATTAAAAATTAGTCATTTGTTTACTCACAGTTAAATGACCGAACAATTCTATTTCTAACAATTCAATTTAGCATGTCAACAGAGTCAAATGGTTGAAAGTATTGTTAAAAATCATATATATTTAATATATATGTATAAAAAGAATTGGTCATTAAATAATCATCAAATGTTTGATTTGTCATAAAACCAAACAAACTGTTTACAGTTGCACCTTTTTTTTTCTTTAAAGGAAATCAATAGTGATGCGTCCTTTCATATCTCAGAAGTCTGTCCACATAACTTTCTTTACACACTGCTGCACTTAGAAAGTGTTGGTTTATCAGAGAGTCAGTGTGTTTCCACTCCTTGGTCGGTGTTTATTTCGAATGGATCGTCGTGGCAAAGTCATGTTTAGCCAATTTGTAATTTTTTAAAACCAAAGCATGGTTCTTCGTATATGTCACACATTCTTCTGCAAATTTCACATGGTTTGCTCTTCTTAGCCACACAAAATTTGATGACAGACCTCTGTTCAAGCATTTTGTCTTCTAGTCATTTTGAATAGCCACAAAGCAAATAATTTTACCAGATTAAAATGATTTTTACTATCAGCCAAAAAATGGAAAGTTTACATGTTTAGAAAAAAACTTTGAAAAAAAATTATTAAAAAAATCCTCCTTATCTATTGAATGACCTTCGTGCACACACACACACACACACACACACACACACACATATATATATATATATATATATATATATAAAAAGAGAAGGATATTTCTCTGTCGGGGAGGCTTAGAATACGCCAACTGAATCCCCAACAGATGGGTAAGATCTTCCTCATAAAAAGAGCTGTCCTGGATATAACATGAAACTAAATTTTGTGTAGAATCTCCAGATGTGAAGTTATCATTTCGTTTCAATTATTTCCCAGGATTTGGGCCCATTTCATTGGGTCAGATCAATGTGCTTAAAAATTATTAGTATTCAATAGGAATATGTTATATTTTTAATAACAATAAGGAAGGAATTATGTTTTATACTCTTTATTTGACACACTGCAACAATAGTGAGCGAGTCCTTTTCGCTCCTTCATTTCTGGCCCTTCTGTTTCTACCCCGGTGTCTGGATAGCCAGTCCCTGCAGACTGATGTTCCTACCAAGGGGAAGAAGTCACCAAAGAATACTTGAAATCACATAGCTAAGTACCAAACAATTATTATTATTATAGAAAATTTATCACACATTTAACAGGTGATTTTTTTCACTCAAGTCTGAGTGACAGCAATTCTCTTCAGATCTCGAAGTATTCTAGTTATCTTTTATAATGCTGTGGTCTGGATGGTCTCAATTCTTCCTTTGTTCTTCTGTTCACACAGTCTCTTTTTCATGCCTTTCCAGATCATTCCTTTGGTTCCAACTACAATTGGTATTAACGTCATCTTCATGTTCCAGAGCTTTTTATCATTATTTTACTCCTTAGGAGTTCCTCACACTAGCGTTAGCTGATGGTTGTTCACTGGGGAATGAGTGATAGCAAGTCTCCTTACGTCTCCAGGACTCTTCTCAGTATTCTGGCCGATCTTAACAATACTGAGTTTGGAGGGTCTCGTTTTTCCCTCACACTGTCAACTCTGCCAGTTCCTTTTTCAGCCCTCTAGGGGCCGTTCCAAGTGCGCCAATTACGATTGACATTACCGTTATCTTTCATGTTCCACAGCTTTCTTAGCTTTGTCTCTCTTCGCTTTCTTTGATTTTCACTCTGTGGTCCGCTGGGACAGCAAAATCAATAAGACGGTAAGTTCTCTCTTTTTTTTTGTTAATTATCACTAGGTCTGGTCTTCTGGTCGAGATTAGGTGATCCGTTTGTATCTCAAAACCCCAGAGAATTTTATGCATCTCCTTCTCCGAGACAGATACTGGTTTATACACTTATCATTTGATAGTATGGTCTCAATCTCAATTTCTTACACAATTTACAGTGGATCACCTTCTCCACGCAGTCATATCTCGTCTTGTACTCTTTTTGCGCTAGTTCGTTGCATTCACTTATCATATGATTCATGATTTCGTCTTCGTCAGCACATTTTCAACACTTCCTATTCTGTTGCGTCTTATCTATTTTCACTTTGACATAGTTCATCCTTATGACGATATTCTGTGCTGCTATTAGAAGAAATTCAGTTTCTTTCTTAAAGTTTCCTTTTCTTAGCCATGTCCTGGTATTTTCGTGCGAGATTACGTCAATTTATCGCCTCTTGTGAGAGTTTTTTACACCACCGTTAGCTGATAGTTTTTCACCGGAGTTTCAGTGACAGCAAGTCTCCTCAAGTCTCCGGGACTCTTCTCGGTATTCTGGCCGATCTTGATAATGCTGTAGTCTAGATGGTCTCCTTTTGTCCTTTTATTTTCATGTCTTCCAGTCCCTTTACTAATTCTTGGGGATTGTTCCAAGTGCACCAATTACAACTGGTATCATCGTCACCTTCATGTTCCATGATTTTTAAAAATTTCACTAGCAAGGTTTAGGTACTTATCTTTCTTTTTACGTTCTTTTATTTTCACTCTGTGTGCCCGGACGTCGAGGTCCCGTATTCGCCTGGTTCTTTTTTTTGTTGTTGTTGACAATACCTTTGTCTGGTTTTCAGGCCGAGATTAGGTGATCTGTTTGTATCTCATTATTATTATTATTTAACTCCTTTGAGAGTTTTTTGCACCGGCGTTAGCTGATGGTTTCTCAATGGAGTTTCAGTGACAGCAAGTCTCCCCAAGTCTCCAGGACTCTTCTCAGTATTCTGCCCGATATTAGTAATGCTGTAGTCTGGCTAGTGTCCTCTTATCCTCTTATTTCCAAGTCCTCCAGTCCCTTTACTAATCCTTTTGGAATTGTTCCAAGTGCACCAAGTACAACTGGTATCATCGTCATCTTCATGGTCCGTATTTTTTTTCTCTAGCAAAGTCTACTTATCTCTCTTTTCGTTTTCTTTCAACCTTACTCAGTGATCTGCTGGGACGGTAAAGTCGACTATTTAGCAGTTTCTCTTTTTTTTGTTGACTATTACAAAGTATTATTGTTATTATTATTAAATAGGAACAGTTATTTGAAACTATATATTTGCTTGGAAATTATTAGTTAGAAATAAAATACTTGCTGCCACCTACCTTGGAAGCAGCGTCTCATCAACCGGCAGCGTCTCATCAACCGAAAAAGATATCGACACACGGCTAACGAAGGCATGGACAGCTATCGATAGGCTTTCGATCATATGGAAATCAAACCTGACTGATAAAATGAAACGCAGTTTCTTCCAGGCTGTGGTCGTGTCAATATTGCTGTATGGATGCACTACTTGGACGCTGACAAAACGGTTGGAGAAGAAGCTCGACGGCAATTATACAAGAATGTTGCGAGCAATATTGAACAGGTCCTGGCAGCAACACCCCACACGGCGCCAACTGTACGGCCACCTACCACCTATCACGAAAACTATACAAGCTAGACGAACCAGACATGCCGGACACCGCTGGAGAAGAAAAGACGAGATCGTAAGTGATGTGCTCCTGTGGACCCCCGCATATGGCCAATCAAAAGCAGGATGACCAGCTCGAACATTCATACAGCAGCTATGTGATGATACGGGATGTAACCCTGAAGACCTGCCGAAGGCAATGAATGATAGGGAGACGTGGAGAGAGAGGGTCAGGGATATCCGTGTTAGCCGCACGTCACGATGATGATGATGATGATGATGATGATGATTAGTATTAAGAAAGAATACTTGAAAACATATTGTTGAATTTAAATTGAGAGAGACAGAAAGACAGAGACAGAGAGCAAGAGCGAAAGAGAATCGAAAGTAAGAACGAAAAAATGATGAATTATTAGCACGAAGGCTTGTGTGTATATAAATCTGTGTACACACACACATATATATATATATAGTTTATTCTAATTTAGAGTAAGAGTCCCCGGGGCGAACGAGCTGGACTGAAAGATGGTAGTAAGCGAGTTCGAACTGCAATCGCCAAATTACGTTCTCTTTCGAACTAATCTCCTTGGGAAAGGTATGAACTCCCTTATTACTCCAGCTAAAAGGTAAATACTACGACTACTGCTCTTCTACAAGGATGTCTTTGGTATTAATGAACCCACAAAGGTTGATATGCCATTAAATCAAAAACCAAACCATTCTTATATGCTATTTTTTCTTTCATTTTAAGATTATGACCGATTATTTTGTTTAAAGATTACATCCCTCGGCCATTATTAATTATTTAATTTCCTCAGTCGACAAATAATGTCTTATTTACATTATTGATAACATAATTATTCTTTGGTCATTCTGTCCTACTATCTTTCCAACGTAAATCTCCTTCTTAAGCATTTATGTCTCCCCCACAATCGTCTACGTGATCAACTGACGTCGATTTGTATTACCTCATCACCGTGGATACAACCGGCATCATTACTATGACGTCATCGTCACTGTCATCATTTCCACGATTTATTTCTTAACACCTTTGATAATTCTATAGAGAAACTGTGCTGAAGTACAAGTGTCGATTCTACACATTGAAGTGTTCCTCGATATAATATCCACCTGAATATAAATGATGTACTTAAAGTTGTCTAATTTCATTTGAAATATAAGGCTTTATCGTAAGGGATTACCTAGGGTGTTTCCAATGTTGTTCATAATCTTCGATGATGTCTTTCTTTTGAGAAAAAAAAAAAAAGAAACGTTATGGTTATCCCTGTTGTTTAAGCTTAGAATATGCTGACTGAGTCCTCTGGAGAGGAGTAAATTGGTTTGGTTTCTTTCTTTTATGGTTTATCATTCTTCGTGGGTTATTTAATGCCAAAACCATCCTTGGAGAAGTTGTGATACTATTTAACCCATAGCTAGGGTGATAAGAGCGTTCATGCCTTTCTTTAGGGTATTGGTCTGAAAGTAAACGAAATAGCGTGACTGGAGCTCGAGCTCGCTTACTTTGAGGCTGCAGTTCAGCACTTTAGCCATTACGCCACGGGAACTATCGCTGAAGAATAAGAACTCCCTCCCTCCCACCAAAAAAGTTTTGTCCGAGGTATAAGACTAAATTGCATCTGGGATTGGTGTTCCAGCTCTGGAGATATGGAGAGTGTGGTGGGCCCCTTTAGTGACATTTATTTCTGTTCCACTCTGACCCGGAGTGATAGTGCCTGATTAAGGCCCTATCTATGGGTTAAATATAACTAAACTGCCTTCTTATGCTAAACTGAATTGTTTGAATTAGAACTGTTTGACTAAACTGAATAGCTTGAAATAGAAATGTTTTTGACAATTAAACTGTGTAATCATGCTAAACTGAATTGTTTGAAATAGAACTGATTATTTGTATAAAAGTGGATTTGGTATTAAATAACCCAACCGATCAACCTTCCAACCGGAGTGGTAATACGAGTTTGGATCTTACCTAAGTTTAAAATAGATTTGCTTGAAAAATATTCGTATTGGAATACTTGATACGATATAATTATATCATTTGTATTATGATTTGTCACTTGAAGCTATAATTGTTTACTAACGCATTATTATTATTTAAGTGAAACCATATAATTATGTGCAAACAAATAAGTATTATTTTTTATTATTTAGAGTTTTCGGACAATTATCTTCACCATTTAGAATGATGCGTCCTTCGGTAGGCGTTTCTTGTTAAACTCAGGAGAATAACAAGCTTTATATGATAATAAAGATAGACAACATATTTCAAATGTTCAAATACTACACTGAAAATCATTTCCACCCGCTGAAATTATCCATTTTCTTAAATTGTGACAGGTTGTATTAAGCCAACCTCTCAGTCTCGACCAGAATGCGACACAAGGTCAATTTTTAAGCGGAGTAGAAGAAGGTTGTATCCAGATATTTTTATAGACAGGTTGCTATACAAAATTCAAAGATCCAGACTTCCCGAGTGTTGTAAGGTCCAATGTAATAATTTTGTTCACAATCATTTTAAATAAATGAACACTTCATAATTAGTTGCAATATCAACGTTTTAAGCTAAAAACTTAAATTTCCAAACACTTCATTTATGTCTATGTTGAATAATCTTTACCTTTTCTGTAAGAGGTTTCCTTGTGGCAAAAATTTGTATCTGGATTAAAAACATATTGCTATTTTACAGATATTGTTCTAAAATGGCCCTGATTTTTTGTTCATGCATTATTCTGAGATGCATTTGAACTTTTGTATTAAATTTGGTGAATATCCGTTGAGAAATGTCTAAGTTGTTTCAAGACAAACAAACCTTATCGCTTATTACATTGATTATACAAAGTTGGGCGTCTCGATGGCGTTATAAATCTATCCCGTAAACCTTTGGTTCTTAGACCATTGGTTCCCAGACCATTTGTTCCACATTAAGTACTCACCACTCGTGTCCTTATACCTCACTAAGTCCTGTAAATACCCATGAAAGTTTCTGTGTTTCGTATAATTCATCATGAAATTTTACTCTTCTCATGAATCTATTTTAGATTATATGTGCAAAGATTAGCTTCTTTTGGAACGTGGCATAATTGTGTTGCCCCAGTTTTTTTTAGAAGTAGGGTTTCTAGAGAATAGGTATTTGAACATTTACCTCTCAGCTAGAACTCAACAACAACCACTGACCCTGGCCAGGAAAACACAATCTGACAAGCAGACTTCAATTATTATCATAATAATTATCGCGATTTTCATCAAGCTTTGCAATGTCTGTGGCTTAAATCACTTTTTTTTATCCCCAGTACGAACTTTGACATTAGCTATGATAAAACTGTGCTATCATCATTACTTTTGTAAGCATTACATTTATTAAGTAGATGATTATTAATGAACAATATCATCATTGTTTGTCGACAATTTTGCCTAATCACAGGCAGCGCCATGACTATGAGAAACCACAAATAAACGTTCACCTCACTATGATCATTGGGAGACACGGCGCCCGTTAGGCCGCCCAGTCGGCCAACAAGGATAAATATGTAACAAAAAAACACAGCCCTCCCCATAAAAAAAAAAAAAAGAGCAAACAAACAAACAAAAAAAAAAAAAACCAACGAAAATTAATTATGCTCATGGCCGGGAGTTATGTTTTTTCTTTCGAAATTTGTTTGATTATTTTTATCATTGGTAGTGTTTTGTTTTTGTGTTTTTTCGTTTTCTTTGTTTTTTGTTTCTCATTTTCGATCTACAAATTTTTCTTCATTCATACTTTCTTCTTATTCATTTTCAGTCTGTCTACACATATTTTCTTTCTTTCTTTCTTTCTTTTTTCTTTCTTTCTTTCTTTCTTTCTTTCTTCTAAGTTGTTTGTTTATTTCTTTCACCACAATTATTTATTTGTTTCTTTCTTTCTTACTCTTCGGTTTTTTCTTTTTTCTCCTCAGTTGTCCTTCTTTCTTTCTTTCTTTCTTTCTTTCTTTCAACAAATTTACTTTCTACTCCTTTTCATGTGTTTGCTTCTTCATATCTAACAGCATTTAAATAATATTTGACTCCCCTTTACCGCATTTCTGTCTCCAACTTAACACACACACACACACACACACACACACACACACACACACACACACACACACACACACACACACACGAACTTTTATCGCACCCACAAGTTTCTCTTTCTATTTGCTCCGTCAGTCATCCCTTCCACAGTGGCATCACACACACACACACACACACATACATACGCACACACACACACATATATTTTTTTGTGTGAGCATGTGTGAGTGTAAGTGTGTGTGTGTTTGTGTGAGTGTGTGTGTGTGTGTGTGTGTGTGTGCATGTGCTTGCGTACAAGATTAAATAACAACAGAAAGTTTTCATCCTCATTTTAAGATAACGAGGGACTAGCATGCTTTCATTTATGTGCTTGTGCTCACACACACACACACACACACACACACACACACACACATATATATATATATATATATTATAACAATGTTGGTTGTCGCTATCGCACTTCATGGGTTTGTAGCAGACCAAATGCAATATAATTTGGAGAGTGCTCAATATCTTTGAGAGAGCTATTCTATAATAATATTAAATAAATATATATTAGTTTATATATATATTTAATAGCAAGGAAGCTTATCTGTGACCCCAGGTTTTATGACGTCTTATAAACGACAATCATCAGGCAGAGAACGAAAGATAATGAAGAAATCGAAAAATATAACCTACAGAAACACACACTCACATACACACATACACAAACACACATAAAGAGTTGTACACTATTCTAACTTTCTTTTGACTGTATTTTTCGATTTCTCCAATATCTTTCGTTCTCTACCTGATGATTGTCATTTATAAGACGTCATGAAATCTGTGAGAGAAGACAAGTCTCCATACTATTAAATTTATATAAAAACTAATATATATTTACTTATTATATATATATATATATATATATATATATATATATATATATATATACACGTGGTGTATTCAATTAGTTTCCAGACTTTTTTTGTACAGGCATTTAAAATTGTCGTAGACTCTTGAAAATTCATTATGCTATTGCTGTACATCTTATGAGATGACTGACTAATTTTTACGATTTCAGGTTTATATGTACAGCTACAGCAGCAATTGGAATACACCCTACTAAAGCCTGATTATCACAGCTGGAGAATTTCAGAAATGCAATCTGGACATGAGGACACTTTAGAAGAACGATATGCAATAAAAGTCTGTTTTAAACTTGGAAAAAATGCCACAGAAACCTATGGAGTGATTTAGAGTGCTTTTGGAGCATCTTGCATGAATCGAGCATCAGTTTTTGAGTGGCATGAGAGATTCAAGGAAGACAGGGAGTCTGCGAGGGATGATGAGAGGTGTGGGAGGAGTAAGGAAGTCAATAGACCAGAGTTGATTGGCCTAAGGGTTAGGGTTAGGGTCACTAATGTGAGGTTTTAAGGGAGTTCAAGAAGAGATTCCTTGGAAAGAGGCCAGCACTCTTCAAATCGGGTCAGTGGCATTTCCACCAGGACAATACACCAGTCCACAACTCCATCCTTGTCACAGACTATTTGACCAAGATGGGCATCAAGACAGTTCCTCAGCCTCCCTATAGTCCAGACCACGCTCCCTGTGACTTTTGCTTATTCCCTAAGCTCAGAGGCTGTCGTTATGAGACAATTGAGGAGATGAAAAAGGCTGTGACGAAGGTCATTGACATGTTCACACAAGAGGACTTCCATGGGGCATTCCAGAAGTTGTTGGAACGGTACAACAAGTGCATTGCAGCCAGAGGAGATTACTTCGAAGAAGACTAGAGTTTCATGTGTGTACTATCAATGAACGTTCCCAACCGAAAAAAGTCTGGAAACTTATTAAATGATCCTCGTATATATATATATATATATATATATATATATATACATCATATATTGTCATTCACAGATAGACTGTTTCTTCAGTGAGGCTAGATACGTAGGAAGCAAGCTGGGATCGAAACCAACCCAACTTTACTTTAGACCTAGTATCTTACCGCTCAGTCTACAGACGACATACGCCAGGTCGGGAATTATAAGGCATTAAGTAGTAGCTTTCGTTTGTTTACATTATATATATATATATATATATATGCATGTTTGTATGAGAGTGAGTGCGTGTGTGTCCATACTAAATTTGAAAATGAAACAAAAAATCAATTTCAAAATTTCAACTTAAATAAATGATAACATATGCACAGTTGAACAACTTATCAAACAAAACGAGGAACGTTCATATTTTGCAGGAAATTATAAAATCTTGATGATCACAAATTTGCTTGACCCTCGTATCATACTATATTCGACACTTTTGATGAAGGGGATACCCACGAATCGAGACTCATTCACGGCTCCCAATCAGCATTTCTATTTAGGGTCACCTCAATCTCCAAGTGATTAACTTATCCCTGCTTAGCAGGTATTTCCTGGGGTGGAGAAGGCCCCGCCATAGGACCAGATATTCAATTTAAATTGACAATCATATTCATATAGCAAAATATATAATATGGGTAATGTTTGGAATATGAGAAAAGGGAAGATGGTATGGAAAATCAGATTGACATGTTGCTTTTTTATGATGATCAATTTAATATCATATAGCCTTGACGAACGCCAGTTGAGCCCTGGATAAGCCAACTAATGAAAATGATGATAAGGATGATGATGTATATATATATATATATATGTGTGTGTGTGTGTGTGTGTGTGTGGATTTGCGTTTTTGTTCTGAACTTTTCATCGTATAAAACACTCTAATAAATTAGACGGGCAATTTTTTTTAATCAAGTAAACATCACCTTGAAAGAGTAAATGCTCCTTGTATTCAGATAAATTATCTTGATAATATCTGCGTCAATTATCGTTACCTACTGATCAATAGACCCGATAGAGTTATTTTGAAGCATGCCGTTAGCTCTGCATGACTTTTCTTTCTGTTTCATAAACTTAAAAAATGCATTTCAAGTGTAAGGGAATTGAGGACGTAAAGGACATTAAAACAAACAAACAAACAAAAAAAAAAAAAAAAACAACAAAAAACAAAAAATGAACAAACGAAAAAAAAAAAAAACGACAGTTCAGTTTCATATCATATCAAAAATAAACTTTCAGAGGTGCTTTGACAAATAGAAAACTCGCTGGAATAAGGTGTTTCAATGCCAGTGGGATTATTTCAAAGAAAAAAAAAGCGTATTATTTATTGTCATTTTTGTCTTGGATACAGCTTTAGTTTCGATAACTTTTATACACATCCCCTACCCATGCTTACATGCACGCATTATTTGCCTTTATCTCAGAATACATCAATTTATACTTCTTCTTTACGCAGCCACCACATGCACATAAACCCGTGTGCATAATATATCATAGAAAACACAAACTCTCTCATAGGCCTGTCAGTGGGGCTAAGTAAACATTGACTGCATTTTCTACATAGATATAAGACTGTCCCCCACCCCAAAAGACATCCTTGGTATGACACTAAACTGTATTCGTTAGTGTGAAGTACCTATTCATTGTCATAACTCCCACATCCACTCTTATCTTGAGCCAAAACAAATGTTAAGGTCCTATAGATGGACCAAATAGATCTGTGAAAAAATGATAAGTATTTGATAGGAACAATTGTATATATATACATATATATATTAGATTTATATATTCAATGCCATGGAAGTTTGTCTGCGACCTTTGGTTTCATGAAGTTTTTACCAACAACAATCTTCAGGCAAATAACGAAATGAAATTAATTGAAAATCGAAAAATACAATCAAAAACAGTTGGCATTGTGTAGAAATCTTTACGTGTGCTTGTGTGTGTGTGATTGTGGGTGTGTTTGTGTCAGTTATAGTTGCATATTATTGTGCGTGTATGTGTAAGTGGAGTATAGTGTTAGTGTATGTGAAGGCACATGCGCAGCGCGTTCTTTAACCGGATGGGAGATGTCAATGTATTTAATGTTGCTACATTATGTGCTAGAAAATTTCTTAATTTATTTCTATATGTGTTGGTGATTATAACTAAGGAACAAAACATCATCATTGCATGTCGAGGGACATAAAATAAAGATATGTTTTGTGAGTGTATTTAAGCGAGTGTAGTATGGTAGGCCAGAATCACAGTAAATATCATGGGGTAGGGATATGTTGCATTGCAGTATACTATAAAGTATTGTACAATATTGGTATTTTATGCAGGGAAGAGATTTGAGATAGATTACAATAATAATTTGTATTGTGTTGGTGATATGTTGCGTATATATTATAGTTATTCATGATAGTACATACATAATGAATATAATGAAGGGGTTACAATAACACTTTGCATCAGCAATGATTTTTTTTGTATATGCACGATGATGATTGTAACTGAAGAGCAAAGTGTTGTCATTACAGAATTAAGGAAACAGATGATGGGTTTGGGAGGTACGGGTAATATTTGGTGGGTCGTGATGGTTATTCTTAATAGTTAATTGTGCTGTGTTAACTTTATATGACTTACACGTTATTGTAATAAATGATGGAGTGTATGTGGTAGATAAGATGAATGTACAATGTTGAGGCCTATTATAAACGCTCATGAAACTATAATGTCAATAGATAGTGGAAGCGTATGAAGAAGGGTATGGGGATTAGTGGAGAAAGTTGGTACATACATTTTAACGGGTGTGATGGTTGGTGGAAGAGAATGTTACGGTGTTTCAGGTGTGGTGTGGTGTCATTTGAATTTTTTTTATAGGAGTAAAGGTGTTAGATGGGTTATGTGTATGGGTCGAAGCGTGAGAGAAGATGTTTGTTTTCGTGCCGACATTTTGAAAGAATTTCAGATTTTTTGTGTTGCGGTGTGTTTTGTGATGGGTAGGTGATGATAGCTAATTTTTCGTGGAGGCATTTTTTTTATGTCTTGTGGTATGCAGGAGCTAGCTTTAATATCTCCAGGTGATTGTGATATATATATATATATGTGTGTGTGTGTGTGTATATATATATAAGCATGTTTGATAAACTCCAATTTCGTAATAAATATGAGATAGATGAACATATATTAAAAAATTTCATCGAAAAATGTTCTCCCTACTGATGCTCCAAAAAAAGACTTATCATTTACTACAACAAATTTGAAACATCCAACCTAATTATTTCCAATAACTCTTTCCCCTTCACTGAACTTCTTGATGGGACAAACGTCATATATTCGTTCAAATGTCCCTTGGGAGACTGAGTTTCTAACGAAAATAATACGTATGTTGGTCTTACAAGACGTCTTACTATGCACCTTAATGATTCTAGCTCCATAACCATACATCTTAAAACCCACTCTATTCCTAAATCCAAATTTCGAAAAATTCTAATTCAAAACACCACAATAATTGCACACAAAATTAATAAGCAACGACTACAAATCTTCAAGCCCCACAAAAACAAAAACAAAAACAAAACAAAAAAATAAACATAAAAAACAAAACAAACTAGAATCAATAGAATTAATTTTGAAAATAGCGAAAAAATTTTGAAATGCCTTTAGTCATTTTTTTAAATATGCTATTTTTCTTGATAATATTCTATTTCTGTTGATAGCATTCTTTCTTAAATTCGTTTGATGTCATCAGCATCGCAGTTTTATCAAATTTTGCGTGTACGTAATTTTGTATTATAAAAAACCTAAAAAAAGACTCTTAAAAAGCACTTTATACACATGCAAACAAGCCCTGATGATTGCTTATGAAAGGCCCGGCAGCACTTGGGACAATTTTGGTAAATTCATTTGCTAATTTCAACCGAAAACGAAAACACTTATCAAAAATATTTTAAAATATCTTAAAAAATTATGTTGACAAAATGTGTCTTTAGTATTCAATCAAACATGCTTAAATGAAAGACTGCTGCTTAATTACACACACACACACACACACATATATATATATATATATATATATATATATATAAGTATTTCATAATTTGCTTGAAGCATTGCATATGTTATTTTATTGTATTTAATTTTATTGTATCAATAACGCGTGGGGTGTTAGAACGCTATGTGGGTGTTGTAACTATGGTGCCATGTAGGGTGTTTTAACGCCATGCGGGTGAGACGTGACCTCATTTGTCCAAAGACAATTTAATTTTTTTATGCTCATAATCCATTCAATGTTAAATTCTAATCTGTCGTTAAATCGAGTTAGGATTTGATTAAAATAAAAATTCTAACACCATGGTTTAGTTTGGTTTCTTTGATTAATGGCATATCAACCTTTGTGGGTTATCTGATGCCAAAGCCATTATTCTTGAAGAACAGCAGTGATGCTATTTAACCTATAGCTGGGAGGATTAGGGGTTCATACCTTTCCCCTGGATATTAGTCTGAAAGTGAACGTAACTGCACGATTCAGCAGTCCAACGTTTTAACCATGACACCACAGGGACACTCTGTGACACCATCTTTACAAGGTCCAAGAATTTGAATATACAACAGCGAATTCATATTATAAAAGTCTCTGATGATGAAGTTTTCATCTTTGAAATTATTCAGACCCTGAATAACTATTTTGCATTGTAATAGCCTTCAAAATGAATAATATATATATATATGATCAGTATTAGATGTTAGATAGCAATATTTGATATCATATTACTATTAGATATATTTGATATGTAATTGAGCGAAAACTATTTGTATTAAAAATAGTTACTTGAAGCTATAATTATTAACGGAAGATTATTGTTAGTTATGTGAAACCATATCATCATCATCGTCATGTCGTGCCTCCAGCACGGATATCCCTGACCCTCTCTCGCCACTTCTCCCTATCATTCATCGCCTCTGGCAGGTCTTCAGGGTTACATCCTGTGTCCTCACAGAGCTGCTGTATGAAATTTCGGGCTGGTCGTCCTGCTTTTGCTTGGCCATATCTGGGGGTCCATAGGAGTACATCACTTATGAGCTCGTCCTTGCTTCTCCAGCAGTGTCCTGCGTGTCTGGTTCGTCTAACTTATATAGTTTTCGTGATGGGAGGCAAGTGGCCGTATAGTTGGTGTCTCGTGGGGTGTTGTCGCCAGGACTTGTTCAATATTGCTCTCAACATTCTTGTGTAGTTGCCGTCTAGTTTCTTCTCTAGCCGTTTTGTTAGAGTCCATGTAGTGCACCCATATAGCAGTATCGATGTGACCACTGCCTGGAGGAAACTGCGTTTCATTTTATCGGTTAGCTCTGATTTCCATATAATCGATAGCCTATTGATAGCGGTCCATACTTTCGTTAACCTCGTGTCGATGTCCTTTTCGGTTGATGCGACGCTGCTTCCTAGGTAAGTGAATCTGTCTACTAGTTTAAGAGGGGTTCCGTCTAGAGTGGAGATGTCTCCCGTTTGATTATAGCACATATATTCCGTTTTGTGTGCATTAACATAGAGGCCTATGCCTGCGGCTGCTCGTTCCAAACTATGCAGTAGTGTTTCGGCTTGGTCGGGTGTATTTGCCAGTATCGCTATGTCATCGGCGTAGTCGGCGTCGGTAATTGTTTTTGCCGGGTACCTTCTGCTTCTTTTCTTCGTCAGCTCGAAGCCATTCTCTCTGATTTTGTCAATCGATGTTCTAAGTCCCTGGTCTAGACAAATGATAAAGAGGTACGGAGCTAGCGTGTCCCCTTGTAGTACTCCTGCTATAATGTCGAAGTATTCCGTGTCTCCATCTGGTGATCGTACTTTTACTTTGGTGTTTCTATAGAGAATCGTTATTGCTACTACGGTTTCTTTAGGTTGAGCGAAAACTATTTGTATTAAAAATAGTTACTTGAAGCTATAATTATCAACGGAAGATTATTGTTAGTTACGTGATACCATATAATTACTTGCAAATTATACGCATTAGATCCGAATACATGGGACTGTTACTGCGTGCAAACAATTAACACTTATTAGATACGAATATTTACTTCAAACCAAGTAATTGTGTATAAATTGGTATTAGATAGGAATACTTTATATTACATAACATAATGTGCAGATTATTTTTATGAGGTAGGAATACTTGATATTGTGAGCAAATTATTTGCATTAGATAGGAATCATTGATATAATCTAACAGTTAAAAATGGTAAATAAAAAAGTACGATTGAAAAAAATGATTGCAATGGAATGTTGAAAATTGTGTTATTTTTTCCATTTCATTGTTTTAATAATTGATTTATATATAAATTACAATCACATATATCACTATATTTCATAAATTTAAAATGAATAAAAGAAATAATGACTAAATCTAATCAATTGAATATTATTATTATTATTATTATTATTATAACAACCGGACATTGGCCTAGATGGGATCCTAACAGGTCTTTCATTTAATTATTGATTTGTTTATTCTAATGGGTAGAGCGTTCACTAATAGTCCGGGAGACCGGGGTTCTATCCCAGGTCGAGTCATACCAAAGACTCAAAAAATGGTACTTGATGCCTCCTTGCTTAACTCTCAGCATTATAAGGTATGGATCAAGGGTAAAGTGGAGTAATCCAGAGAAAGGAGTAGCGCCCTCCCCAACACCTCGGTGTAGTAGCTATCGAAAAGGAAGCCTTCGGATCACCCTTGACTATGGTCGCCTACTTAATTTATTTTTTATTATTATTATTATTGTTATTATAATCACTATTGGTATAACTGTCACCTTCATGTTCCATAGTGTTTTCAATTCCCTAGCAAGGTCCAGGTACTTATCTTTCTTTTCACTTTCATTCATTTTTATTCTGCGTTAAGCCGAGACAGCAAAGTCGACAATTTTGCAAGTTCAGTTTTTTTGTTGATCATTATAGATTGTGGTCTTCTGGTCGAGATTAGATTGTGCTTTTCTCTTTAGTTATGGCAAGATTTTATTTTTTGTGGAATATCAAATTCATTCTGATTACGATTTTCCTCTAATGAAATAATTAAATCTGATCTTGTATACCCTCTGCTTTCTCATCTATCTATCAATCTATCTATCTATCTGTGTGTTTTGGCCAGTTTTTCTATCAATATCACTGGCTCTAGTGCATTTTAATTTTGTTCGTAATTTTACCCTTCTTTCTCCCTGTTGGTACAAATCTCTTGACAGTCTCATCTTCCCATCATTGTTGAGGTCTCTCAAATGGTTGTTTCTGGTATCTTGGATGCCACTTGGCAACTGCATGGGTCAGTCTGTTTTTGTTTATCAAATATTTACAAATCAATCAGATTTTGGCATTTAATAACCCATAAGGATTTGAAATGCCGTTGAACAAATAAACCAAAGCAAACTAAACAGTCACACGGACAAAAGCCGCGAAAGAAATTAAATATTGTAAAATATCTCCAAAAACAAATACCTCTCTCCAAAACAACAACAACAATGACAAAAAGCAAAAACACAACAAAAATCTTCGAAATAAACTGTCATCTACTTATTGGTATATGAACATTCGTTCTTCAAAATATTCAATTTTTTTGTCAGTAAAAATTTTCCGTTGACGAGTGACATTCGATTGCAAGAAAAAAATCCAAGAATATAAAAACGTGGCAAAACCAAGTCAGTTAAGACGTGACTTGCTTAAGGATAATGTAAAAATGGAGAGCGTGCATAAGCAAGGGATGGTAAAGTAGAGGGAAAGACAGGTAGACAATATATATATATATATATATATACAGAGAGAGAGAGAGAGAGAGAGAGAGAGAGAGAGAGAGAGAGAGAGAGGAAATACACACATAAAGACAAATGGGTTGATACATAAAAAGGAAGAAGATCATACAAACAGACAATGACTGACATACGCTCTCCCTCACGTACACATGCACACAGTGTATCATACGTAAATATAAATTGAGAAATGGAGTCAACGTGAGTAAAAATGGACTGACAGACAGACAGATAGATAGATACAAATAGGACAATAAAAGATATATAGGGAAAGAGAAAGGGAAGCATAAAAAGAGGAGAATTTGGTTGGTGTTTCATGGCATATGAACCTTTGCGGGTTATTTAATGCAGGATCCTGTGTACACACATACGCACACACACACACACACACATATATATATATATATATATAATTTGTGGGGAGTGGGGTCACGGGACGTAATAGGAAGCAAGCTGGAGTGCGACTTCGTAGTATACATGATTTAAAAGCGAATAGTTTGTGGGTAAATTTATTTTTAAACGAATCGTTTGAGTTCATTTATTTTCAAGCAGTTAAATGGTAATAATTCTCTTGAACATCAATCATTTATTTGCATATGGTTAAATTTTTCCAAGTATTCCATTCTAACACTAATAATTCTATTCATTATCAATCATTTATTACAAAGCCCAGTCGGCTATGGCTTTAGAATACACCAACTGTTTATCTGCAGAAAGGTAAGACCTCTACCCAACGAGTGTCCGGGTGTGACACTAAGCCATCTGATGGTGAGGTTCCAGTAATGCTGGAGGTTCGGGTAATGCGGAGTACCCCTTCATCACTTGCTGGTCAACTCTGGTTCGGAGTGGGAGCTCCTGATATGGTCATATCTATGGGTCAAATAGAACTAAACTGTGGACTTGAAATAGAACTATTTTTGTATGCTAAACTGAATTGTTTGAAATAGGACTGTTTTTGACATTGAACCTGTGTAGACAAAAAACTCTTCAGGAAAACTGAATTATTTAAAACTTTTATTAAAATGTTTTAATTCGGCGTTAAATAACCCGAAAAGGGTTGATAAGCCGTAAAATAAACCAAGCAAGCAACCAACCAATTAATAATTGAGAAATGGCTTCAATTATTCCAATCTAACATTAGTAATTCTACTTATCAAGTATTCCTATGTAATATAGATAATTTGTACTGCGGTCGTACGGTTACAGATAACTAATAATAGTTACAATGATAATAATCCTTATTAAAAGATTGAACAGTTCGATTTGATCTATAGATTGAGCCCTTACAGGTTTTACTAATTCGGGTCAGAGTGGACTTGAGAGTAATCCTAATGAAGTGATACTCCAGTCTTTCACAAAGCCCCAAGCCTGCAGATGCAGTTTAGTGTCACAATCAGGACACTTGTTTGGGGGTGGGTTCTTACCCCTCTGAAAAGTTGCTGTCGGTGGTTTCTACAGCCCCTGCTGACAGGCCGGGATAGAAATGAAAATAGAGAATCTTGGGTATGTATGTGTTGGGGACGGACTACATAGTGATTCAAAATATAAACTACTTGAACCATGATAATTGTTGGTTGGTTAGTTTGTTTTATGGCATATCAATCCTTGTAGGTCATTTAATACCAACACTCCCAATATATATATATATAAATATATATATATATATATATATATATATATATATATATAATTTGTAAGCAAATGCTTTGTAAGGAAGAATTTTAAATTAGTCAGAACACATTTGTTTACATATAATTAAATAGTTTCAAATATTGTTATCTAAGTTTAATAGTTTTATTTGTACAAATATTGACATGAAATACGAAGAGTTCAATTTAACAGTCATTTGTTTGCACGTAGTTAAATGGTTTCAAGTATATAAAATGACTGGACCAACACAGCTGTATGGTTACAGATAACTACTAATAATATTCTTTAGAAAATGATTGAACAGTTACATTTGACCTATAGATAGGACTAACGATTCGGGTAAGAATTGACCTGTGAGTAATGGCAATGAAGGAGTACTCCACCCCTCTCCAAAACAAATAAAGTTTCATGTCATACATAGAACACTCGTTGAGGCGGAGCGGTGGTTCTTACTCCTTTGCAAAAGTGCAATCAATGGATTCTTTCGCCCTTGCTGACTTGGCTGCCGGGATAATGAAGTTGATAAGTTAGTAGTTTGTTGTGATTCTTTGGCTTATGTACGATCTTAACCATCTGCTGTTTAGCGATTCTTGGGTTTCAACAGCACAATCATCTTTATTTTGTACCAAATTAGGCAAACCTTAGAACATATCTCGGATGTCTGCAATGGAGAAGTGTTTAGATGCTCGCGATCACGAATTATACATAATGATTTCGCTTTTCATAGAATGTTGTATGTCTGTGTCCAATTGAGCTAAGCTTGTTGAATTACTAGAAAAAATATTGTAATGAGACTAAGGACAGAGAACTATGGAGAAAGTGCGAACAAAGAGATCAGGAAAACGAGTAATTTAGCGAGAGAGTCAAGAACAAATTCAAACATATCTGTGTGTGTATGTGTGTGTGAGAGAGAGAGAGAGAGAGAGAGAGAGAGAGAGAGAGAGAGAGAGAGAGAGAGAGAGAGAGAGAGAGATTAAAATGAAGAAAAGGTGACTGGAGAGGAGCAAATCAAATGAAATCTGAGAGGTTTACACAAAAAGAAATTGAGAGAGGAACAAACATACAGATGAGAGAGAGAGAGAGAGAGAGAGAGAGAGAGAGAGAGAGAGAGAGAGAGAGAGAGAGATAAAAGAGTGAGTAAGGATTTATATAGAATGGGATTAAAATGTTATGCGTTTCATTTAGTTTAGTTGGAAGTTGTGGTTGATAAAGTGCGGTACGTTTTATGAATTTACCTCTTATGAATTTCAGTTTTAAATTAAAATAAACTTGAACTCTAGTCAATGTCGATCCAATCAAAAGTTTAACGTGACTGAAATATTTAAATTGATTAGGTGCTATGAAATAGATAAAAGAAGAAGAAAGGCTAAAACAAGGAAAAGATAGAAACTGATGGAAAGAGGAACACAACTAAATGCACAAACAAAAAAGAAGGAATGGAAAAAATAAAAAAAGAAAAGGAGAAAGAGAGAAAACATTAAAATGTCAAAAAGAAAGATAAAAATTGATAGAAGGAAAAAGAAAAATGAACGGCAGACAGAAAAACAGGAAAAAGGATAAAAATAATGACAGACAGAAAGAAAAATCGAAGAATAAAATAGAAAAAGAGGGAAAAAAAGACACAAAATGTTCAAACCAGAAAAAGAAAATAAACGAATAACAGACAGCAAGAAAAAAAGAAAAAGAAAAGGAGAAAAAAGGGGAACATTGAAATGTCAAAAAGAAAGAAAACTTTTCAGATAGAAAAAGAAAATTGAACAACAAAGGGAAAGGTAGAAGGA
This sequence comes from Sepioteuthis lessoniana, assembly GCA_963585895.1. Lineage (NCBI taxonomy): Eukaryota > Metazoa > Mollusca > Cephalopoda > Myopsida > Loliginidae > Sepioteuthis > Sepioteuthis lessoniana. The sequence continues at coordinate 34,212,542 of OY757913.1, forward strand.
AAACTTGAAAAAGAAAGACAGATAAAGAAAAATAGAAGACTCAAAAAAAAAAAAAAAAAAAAAAAGAATGATGGACAGGAAGAAAAAGAGAGAAAACATTAAAATGTTAAGAAGGAAAATAAAGAAAAAACTGTTTGATAGAAAGAAAACGAAATTTGAACTATCTTTTTGATATTTTTCTTTCTGTCATTATTTCCATCCTTTTTAGATAGAAAAAAAGGATGGAAATAACGACAGACAGAAAGAAAAACAGCAAAAAGAAAGGGAGGAAAGAAAGATTTACAGAAAAAAACTTAACAAAAAATGATGGAAAGAAAAAAGAATGACGATTTCAAAGAAAAGGGAAAAAGAAAAGAAAAAGAAAGAAAACCTAATAAAAGTTGACTGAAGAAAAGAAAATCAAAGGACGGGAAGATAGAAAAAAGGATGAAAATGAAGAAAGACTAAAAGAAAAACAGAAAAAAAAAGTCAGAGAGAAAGGAGAGTGTCACAAAGAAAGAGATAGAGAAAAAGAAAAAATATAGAGGAATAAGATAAAAAAGAATATAGTTGAGATACTTTCAAAATAATCTTCTGAGAAGATAAAGAAAAATGAATCGCCAAATGGAAAAAAAATGAAAAAAAAAGATGTAAAGACAGAAAGATATTAGTCAAAAACAAAAAAGAAAGAGAAGAAAAAATGGCTGAAATGATTACATTAGGAAAAATAAGAATAAGAAACAGTTAAAAAAAGAGTTGAAAACAAAGTAAACGCAACAAAAGAAAAGAAAAAACACAGAAAATCGTAAGATTTACAGAAAGAGCGTCAAAATAAACGAAAAAAAACAAAAAAAAACTAAACAAAAAACTTTCGAATAAAAAAATCGAAAATTAGAAAAATTAATGCATATTTTTTGAAATTTTTCCTACTTTTTAGGTGACATTCCAGAAATAATTGAATGGCATCTATTAATATATGTACCCGCAGAAAAAATACATCTAATCGGGTGGATGAATTCGAGTCAAAAAAATAATGAAATGGTGGTATGTGTTTGTATAGGGATCTGCATTTTGCAGCGGGGTGGCTTGAAAAATAATCTTTAGAAAGGCAAAATTTCTTCTTCTTCTTCTTCTTCTTCTTGGTGCTCTTGGTACCGTCACCAAAGCATTGGTAAAAAACTAGAGGACTTGGAAATAAAGAGGACGAGTGGAGTCCATCCAAAGTACAGCATTTTTAAGATCAGCCAGAATACTGAGAAGAGTCCTGGAGACTTTGGGTCACTCAAACGTCAGTGAAATACCATCTGCTAACGCTGAGGTGAAAAACTCTCAGGGCGTAAAATAATGATAATAATAATTTGGAGTTACAAACAGATCAACGACTCGTCAAACCTAATGTTTATTAATAAGAAGAAAAGAACTTGCCATCAAGCGGATTTTGTCGTTCCGGACTGAAAATAAAAGAACGATAGACAAATAATTAGACCTAATCACAGAACTAAGAAAAATGTGGAACACAGGGTGACAGCAATACTAATTGTAGTTGGTACCTTTGGAACGGTCCACAAATGCTTTGAAAAAAAAACAAAAACTGGAGGGTCGAGGGAGAGTCGAGACCATTCAGACCGAATTATAGTTAAGATCGGCTAGAATATTTAAAAGATTCCTGGAGGCCTGAGGAAAGTTGTTGTCACTCAGATTACAGCAAAAATTCACTAGTTAAAGGAGTGCAGAAAACTCGCATGTAATGGAATAATAATAATAATAATAATAATAATAATAATAATAATAATAATAGATAATAGATAATACGAAGCAGAATAGCAAGTGTAGGTTATGTGATGATAGAGACAAAACGATTGATCATATAAGCGTAAACGAGTGCAATGGGGATAAAAGATTTGGCACGACTGAATGGGGAAGATGATCCCCTGGGAACTGTGCAAGAAATTCTACCAAATGAAACAAACACAAACCAGAATCTATCGTAGAAAATGAGAGGTATAAAAATCTCTGGGACTCTGAGATACAAACAGATCTCCTAATCCCGGCCAGAAGATCTGACCTAGTGATAATTAACGAAAAAAAAAAAAAAAAGAAAAAAAAAAGAAGCTAAAACCAAAAAAACAGCCGTATAGCGGACTTTTCCGTACCGGTAGACCACAGATTAAAAATCAAAGAAAGTGAAAAGAGTGATAAGTACTTGGAACTCACCAGAGAACTAAAATAGATGTGGAACATTAGAGAAACAGTGATACCAATTGTAATTGGCGCACTAGGAACAGTCCCCAAAAACTTGAAAAAGGGACTGGAAGAGTCAGAAATAAGAGGACGAATCGAGACCATCCAAACTACAGCATTGTTGAAATCAGCCAGAATACCGAGAAGGGTCCTGGAGAAGTGAGAAGACTTGATGTCACTCAGGCTCCAGTGAAAGACTATCAACTAAAGCTGATATGAAAAACTGGAAAGAAATATAATAATAATAATAATAATAATAATAATAATAATAAACAATTGGTATATGCACAATTCGGAATCCGTCTTGGAGAATGAGACAGACTAAATTCTTTGAGATTTTGAGACACAAATGGATCACCGAATCCCGTTCAGACGATCAGATCTAGTGATAGTCACAAAAAAAGAAAAAAAGAAAAAAAAAGAGAACCTGCTGAATAGTAGATTTTGCCGTCGCGGCAGACAACAGAGTAAAATTAAAAGAGAAGCGAAAAGAGAAATACATATCTAGACCTTGCTAGAGGACTAAAAATAATTATGGAACATGAAGGTGACGGTGATACCTGTTGTAATTGGTGTACCTGGAATAGTCCCCAAATTATTGGTAACAGGAACGGGAGATCTGGAAATAAGAGGACAAGCGGAGACCATCCAGACTACAGCATAAATAAGATCGGACAGAAGAAGTCCTCAAGACTTGAGAAGACTTGTTATAACTCAAACTCCAGGAAAAACCATCAGCTAATGCTGGGGTGAAAAACTATCGAATGAGTAAAATAATAATAATAATAATAGGGACTGCTATAGCTATTAAATTTTATGTGATTAGTAATAGGATCACATTACATGATTTTATTTATAGCATATTAGTTTTTGAACATTCGAAAGCTTTTTAAGTTTTAGGAAACGATTTCATTTAGAATTGTGTCCACCATCTTTGAAAAACCAAATATTTTTCTAATTAATCATATAAAGTACACATCTTGCAGGAGGAACTACAGATGATGCATATGATAAAATCATTTGTGACAAGTCAAGAACGTGTATCTCTATTGTCGTAACAAATGGTAGCACAAGAAATTGATATTATTAAAAAAACGAGTATACTTTAACCATGATGATAATAGCTCATGGAACAGTCCCCACGAAGCTGAAAAAAAACCTGGATGAATTGTGAATCAAGACTATCTACACCACAGCTCTAATAAAAACAGCTAGGGTATTTAGAAATGTCCAGGAGACCTGAGGAGACTTACTGTTGCTAAGATTTCAGTGAGAAACCACCAGTTAAAACATACTGGCCATCAATGGAGGTGCCCGTGGAGTAATGGTTATCGTCGTTGGAAATGGACACGGCGACACGAGTTCAAATCCTGGACGAGATTGATTGCATGTCAGATAGCATAAATACCCTTGGGAAAGGTATAAATCCAATTAGTCTCCCTCCAGGTATGGGTCAATAGTAGGACAGACTAGGTTCTTCAGCTTTGGTGAGGCAACTAGTCTAAGAGAAGGAAAACTCTGAATTCAAACCTGTAAAACTCTGCTTAAAAAATTGACCTTGTGTCATATCCTGCCCGAGCGGAGGGGTTGGTAAATATGGTTAAAACTTATGTGGAAAACTCATAAATAATATCAACAAATAATACGTGAAAAGAACAGTAGGAGGAGATGACAGACCGGAGGAAAACTGTGTTGATGTGACTATTAAGAGACTTGGAGGATGCAAATATAACAGGATACAAACCGAAAAAAAGACAACAACAACGACAGCAACATCATCATCATCTTCATCATGTCACACTGCTCTCTCAGATTTTCCAGACCCTCTCTCACCACCTGTCTCTATCGCCCACTGCTCCTGGGAGGTCTTCCAGGCTACATCCTCTATCGGTACAGAGCTTTAGTATATATAAATTTAGCTGGTCGTCCAACCTTTGCTCGTCCATGTGTGGGGGTCCACAGGACTACATCACTTATGAGTTCGTCCCTACTTCTCCAGCGGTATCTCGCATGTCTGGTTTGTCTAATTTGGATAGTTTTCGTGATGGGCGGTTGTGTCCGTATAGCAGCTGTTTTGTAGGGTGTTACCTCCAAGATTTGTTCAATATTGCTCGTAGCACTCTTACAACAACAACAACAAACAAACAAAACAACAAGAATTATAAAAACAAGAAAATAAAAAGGGGAAAAACAATTGTATGGACACTCCAGAAGACAAACTAAAGAAATCACACATAAAATTACATGGATAAGGCTACGCAGAGAAAACCAAAAGAGAGAAACCGAATCCCTCGTAATAGAAGTTAAGAACAAACCCCAAAAAACTAATTATGTGAAAGCTAGAGTTGATAAAACCCTGAAAAATTGCTAATGCAGATGATATAAAGAAGAGTGAGTGAGAGAGAGAGAGAGAGAGAGAGAGAGAGAGAGAGAGAGAGAGATTAAACAATTAGCCTCCCAAAAATGTCCTAGAAGGAGTACAAGAGCCGGAATAATAAGGCGAAGAAGATGATTTGTCTGGAACTCAGCAAACAACTGAAATTTAACCTGACAAACGAAACAAAGATCGGGACGTGTCCTGAACGATGTGATGTATCAAATTCTCTGGAATTTTGAGATAGAAAAATGGATGATCGAATCCAGATCAGAAGACTGGAACTTGATATGGTTAAAAAGGGAAGCCCCTCCCGAAGAACACCCTTCAACATTAAAAAAACAATCCAAAAAACAAAAACAAAAAAACAAAAACAAAAACAAAAAAAAAACCCCAGCTTTTCTAGTGTACGCTACCGTTCTAGCAGATCACTGAATGAAATCAACAGAGAGCGAAACCTGGATAAATACAAATCTTCTTTGTCAAAGAAAAAAGCAAAAACAAACAAATAAACAAAAAAAAAAACAAACAAACACAAAAGTTATAGAATATAAAGGTGACAGAAACCCCATTCGTACTTGGAGCAACCCAGAACAATTTGGCAAAGAGACTAGGTGAGACAGGATATTCGTGGGAGAACTGGAACCGCCCAGACCTCGACATTATAGTCATGGTAAGAATACTGACAAGAGTCCAGGAAAGATTAAAAGACTTGCTATCGCTTGGAATCCATTAAAGTGATTGTCTGAAAACTCGCAATAATAATAATAATAATAATACGAACGGTAAAAACATCTGAAACTTGAAAGCGGGAATGGGAAGAAAAACAACTGTACGGATACTTCAAGCGACAAACTAACAAGATAAGACCTGGATATAGTTATGAAAAGGAAACCTCAAGAGAGAAATCGAATCTTTTTAAAAGCTACACAATGGCATAAAAGAATAATTATAAAAAAGCAAAAAATAATAATACACAACAGGAACGGAAGGTTATTTAGAGACAGAGATTAAACTGTTATTGACATAATAAGCGAAAGATGGGAGGATAAGTGGGGTTCATACCTTTCTCCAAGGGTATTAGTCCGAAAGTGAACGTAATAGCGCGACTGGAGTTCGAACTCGCTTACTACGATTCCGTAGACCATCGTTTTAACCAATACACCATTAAATAACATACAATGGTTGTAACAATTGTCATATAACCAAACCAAATCAGACCAATACTATACAATACAATACAATTTTACTCCCAATTTGCATCAGAGCGATAATTTTGTGGGGTCATTTTTTAATCATCCAAATTGTTTGATATAACGGATATAACTAGGAAATACTTGTCAGAATTTTTCATATTTTACCAAATAGAATCAACAGTGACCGTTGTTACAATGATAATCCAACTAATTCTCAGGTCATCTAATTTGCCATCTAATTATCACATTGTTTTCTTTTCTTATGTACCTAAGACAGTCTGTATCTATCTATCACAAAACGTCATGTATTTTTGTTTATATTTTTTCGTATATGCACATCTAATTGTGATTAAAATAACAATAGAGAAAAAAGTCACTGCCACATAAAGCAATATTAAAGCAAGGAAAACGTTACAATCTTTTTTCACTTTTCCTTTTTTCTTGTATTTTTAATAAATAACGTCTGTGAAGTTGGTGCAATTGTTTGTTGTGGACTTGCGTATCAAATGCAAAATGAAATTACCAATCGCCTCAGAAGAAAAGCGAATGTCTTCTTCGAAAAAGCAAGTTTACGGCTTCATAGAAATCTTATTAAATCATGAAGCTATTACATTAATGAAGTATGTTGGGTCTTTGCATAAGAAATAACAAGTTTTGAAGCAATGGCATTGTGGCTGAGATTTGATCAGAGATAATACGAGCATTTTGGTTTAATCGCGTACTGTTTAAAAAAAAAAAAGGATAAATTAGAGAAAGTTGGCTTTTTGAAAAGGATACTGCAGAAGCGTTATATATACGAGGCGGTTGCTGAAATGTTCATGGCTCGTACAACCAAAGAATGTACTTTCGTTGTGAAATTTCATTGTTCTCACATATTCGTCCCATACGTGCACATTAGTTCTTAAGGTTGTAACACAATAACCACCACCAAGAATTGGTTAATGTTCCACAAATAAGACTTACCGATCATAAATATTATACCACCTCCGTCAAAAATTATGGAATTAGCAAATGCGAAAGTTTTTCCATTTATTTTTATTTAGTTGTTGGTGACCGTAGTCGAGGGTGACCAGAAGGCTCCCTTTTCAATAGCTACTACACCAAGGAGGTATCCAGTACCATATTTTAAGTCTGTGGTTTGACTCGACCTGAGATTGAATCCCGGTTTCGCAGACCATTGGCGAACACTCTACCCACTAATTCAATGAAACTAATAACAAATAAGACGCAAAATACTTTTCTTTAACTATTGAAAATTCTTGCTTCATAAAATATACTGTTAGATATCATAACGAAGAAACGACAATGCTTTTTTTTTATAAACATATATACTTCGTGTTTATTTACGAAAGGGTCGAAATGTTATAGGCGTGAGAGACAGAGAAGGAGTCGGACACAAGACTGCTTTATTTCACACCATATCTTCTTAATCTACGCTATGATACTATATTCAAGAACCCGCTTAGTACTTCTTCTGACACTCGTCTGGCGGGGTGAGAGGAACTGCCCTCCGAATCTGCCTACTTGTCCTAACTGACCGCCTGTCTTGTGGGGGTTAAAACTGTGTCTTATATAATATTCAAAATGCCCACGCATTCATCTTCCTGTTCCCAACTCACACGATTTGTTTCTGCCGTTCCCTTACTTACACAGGTGCATCCTGCTAACGAAATATCTAACTGACGAGTCTATCGAAGGTCAACGTGTAACAATAACTTAAACAAAATAGATTAAATTATTTTAATTAATGACAGAATTTTTTCCCCCAAGTTATTAAGAAGAAAATAAAGACATATTGTAATTTGCATTCCAAAAACAAAAACAAAAAAAAAAACAACAAAAAACAGCCGAATGGGTCTGCAGTTAAAATACAGTTCTTGCAGACCCCCCCACCAAAAGAGCTTATAAATATCTTATTCTAATATGAACCCCCAACGAAAACAAGAATTGTCAATTGAAACAATGCATCTCTACAGAGGGGTAAGACTATCCTCTAACGAGTGTCCTGAATATGACATTAAACAATCTGATGGTGAGGCTCCAATAATGCTGGGGTACCCCTTCATTGACATCGCTCCCACGTCCACATGACTCAGAGTAGTTGCACCTGAGAGGGTTTTATCTATAGGTCAAATAGAAATGTTTGGCATTTAAATTGACTGCAAACAAATGACTTCTGATAAATTGAATTGTTTAGAATAGAACTGTTTGATCATTTAACCGTGTGTAAACAAATGACTGATGTTTAATTGAATTGTTAGCAATGCATAGCAATATTTGGAATCTTTTAACTGTGTGCAAAATGAATGGGTAATCTTTAATAAAATAATCAGTGTTATATAGCTACACTTGAAACTCTTTTACTGTGTGCTTCAATTGAAATGTTAGTATTACATAGGCAACACTTTGAACCATTTTACTATTTGCAAATGAAGGAAAATTGATGAATAGAATAAATAGTGTTAAAGAGCAATACTTGAAAGTATTTCACTGTATGCAAATAAATGATTAATATTGAATTGAATTTGTCTTTTAGATAGCAATACTTGAAACTATTTAACTGCGAAAAAAGAGCTCACGCTCGTTTAAGAATGATATCAACAAAATGTGTTTATAAATCATATATATTTGATATGTAGTGTGTCTCAATATACATGGGACCAATGTGACTGTTGATAACTCTACTACGAATAACATTGTGATCTAGTTCTGCTTTGTCAATTTCAAAACAACCATAATCAGAATTTTTCAGATAAAATGTTTTCTATTTCCTGCAATTTGTAAAAAAATAGAACAAAAACCATCAAAAAATGATTATAAATTAATAAGAATAATCGATATATATGATGAAAGATATTGTTAACACTAGATTTTGGTCTCTATCACAATGAATGTTGAAAGTAGAAAAAGGGGCAGTATATATCGTCAATTGACCTTGTGATGTAATTTTTAATTTTTTTAGTCTTTTATGCGTGTTGAACGTCTAATGAATATTAACTTATTTCCAATATAGGGCTATTTAGAAGTCATAAATGGATTTCTGGTGAAATTCTGGACAATGAACGACTGCCCATTAGACACCACGGGTGGTTGAATGTTAAGCAAGCTAGAATACTAAACCTTTACGAGTGAGTTTGAGTTTCATTGGAGTTCCCATTCTTACCGTCCTGCCCAAAATCTAATAAAAAGAAAAACCAAAAACTTAGTCAATTACTAAAAATCTTCCCATTGTATAGTTTATCTTATTTTTTGACAAATTTGCCAAGTCTAATCCAAATATCTGATATGGCCATTGTAAAGTGTGTTAGGGACAAAAATATTTTATTCCCGTCCCACTATTTTTCGCGCTTTATTGTTCAAGAAAAAGGAATCCTCAATATTTAGCAGAGTCCAGTTTTACGAAAACATGACGTCGTGTCTTGTTTAAAAGATTAGAATTTAGCTAAAGAAGTTGAAGACTTAGATTGGAAGGTTGAAGGGTTACACCTTAATCCAGGGTGGAATTGTGGGGAAGCAACTGTTACATAGTCATCGCACCCACTTGTCTTTTTTTATTTCTTCGGCTCGTGTTTGTTCTTCCTCTATACTGTTTCTTTTTCTCTGCCTAGACGAATAACAACCAGAACATATTTTGCTTGTACACACGTCATCATCTTTATACGTCTTCTAACAGATACAACACGGATGTTTGTCGGGAGTTGCTTTTCGACCATTGAAGGAAAATCACATAGCACCATTCGGCGGTTCTTATGATTTAAAGTTAAAATTTAATCTCTAACTTCTTGGATTTTTGTCACACGACGTTAACTCCTCCAATGAAAGGCTACTTTTCAACTTTCCTTAAAAGGTTATTACCTGTCAATTACACTTTGTTGATCCCAGCTAAGTATACGCCCCCCTCTAAGGACAACTGTTTAAATCTTTTAAAATACTCGACGCTTCAACCTAAATCTATTATTTAACAGCATCAATTCGACCCCGGAGATGTGCATAGACGTTATATTTTCTTTTTAGCTGAAGTTGTGGCCAGACGAATATCGTAAAGAGTGCAGTTATGATCCTAAGCTGAACAGTTTTAAGGAAATTTTAATCATTAAAAATCACGAACTTTTGGCAGAGATAAAGACACGTTGACTTTATCCCGTGTTGAGTAGTGTGAACCCCGCTCAGAGTTTTCTGGGTATGACATTAATAGGTATAGCCACTCTGGGTCAGAGTAAACCTAGGAGTTACGACAATGAAGGAGTGGTTACACACTCACCAGATGTTCAGAACTTGAGCTTCACCATCAGATGAAGTTTAGTGTCCTACTTAAGACACCTTTTTAGTGGGTATAGATGGGGGATACATTTAGCGTATTATAAACCTTACCGACAGGTTGGGTGCTTCGGGTGGTGTAATGGTTAGCAAGCTAGAATAGCAAACCTACATGAGTGAGTTTGAGTCTCATTGAGTGCCCCATTTATACAGCCTTGTGCCACATCTAAGCAAAAAGCTTTGTAAATTAGAACCTTATCGACAGGTTGGTAAATTTAGAAGTTTTATTAGACAGAAAATAGCGCTTTGTTAATTTTTTCCGTAATGAATTCGATATCTTCGAAGAGGTTTTAATTTTTCGCTTGTCCCCACGGTTTTTAATGAGGGATGTCAAGCACTGAAACACACGAGTTGGAATGTAGTAGGGTGTATTCTAATATCCCGCTGCGTTGGAGAACTTAAATTAGTATTTTCCGGGAATAATCCATGATAGCAACTCATAATAATTTTATATTAATAATATGCATCCTTCCTCGAGACACGTTTCCTGGACGTGTTTAGCGGCAGCGAAGAATTGGTGATATTCTATCTTAAAATGTATAGAATTAGAAAATGGATAAAAGATTTGAAATTAAAATAAAAATAGAAATAAAAGCAGGATAATAATGATTTGCATGGGAGAAGCAATGAATTTCTCCGATGCATACGAACACCCTGGAGAACGAAAAGTGGCGAAGAACGAAAAGAAAACTCACAAAATGGACAAGAGCCAAATAATAATAAAAAAAAGTAACAAAAAAAGAAAAGAAAGAGTAAAAAACGACATTTAAAAATAAATAAAAATTTCACAACGAAAAAAAAAAAACGAATAAAAAATTAAAAAACTGAAAAAAAAAAAAATGATGCATGGGGAACGGAACATTGAATTTTATGCTATTTTAGTCAAACTTTGAATTTTGTTTTCTTCCTCTTCTCTGTGGAATTTTGGATTGAAAATTTCAAAATCATAAAAAGAAAGAATTTTTTTTGCTCTTGTTTTTATAAGGACATTCCAAATTTCATGGTAGGTCATTAAAAACAAAACATAACAAAATTTAAAAAAGCAAAATAAAAATAGAATTTGAAAAAAAAAAAAGTAACATCTTCCCACTCTCCCCCGCAAAAACCCAAAATAAACCAAAAAATCTTGCCAATGATAACGGCAAAAAAGTGAAAAGAACAAAAAGCTAAACGAAATGAGGCGACCACAAATAACGAGGAAAGTGAACTGGAGAACTCGAGACAAAAGTACGGCATTGAAATGCAGCTATTTGTTAACCATCCAAAAGGTGTAAATCTTGAACGAAGAGTGTTTCACTCCTTAAAGAAATGCGCGAAATAGAGAAAGATATTTTATTCCCATTGCTGATCGCTTTTTGTAGAGGAAATGCTTTTTTTTTCGAGGGGATTTAGTGGTTTTAATTTTAACTTTTAATTTTACCCTTTTCTTTTTGCTACTTCATCCATTGTTAAAAAGAAAACGTCTTCTTATTTCTTTCTTTCTTTCATCTTACTTTTTCTTTCTTTTCTTTCTATCTTATTGCGCCTTTTCTTTATTATCTCCCTCTGTCAATTTTTATACCCCTTTTCTTTCTTTATTTCTTTCTCTCTCTCTTTTTCTTTCTTTCAACAAAATTTATATCTATCTATCTATCTAGACAGTTTCTTCTTGAATTCTATTGTTACATTTCATATAGATTGTCATTTTTGTTCATATTCTCTGATTTCATTCCTACATCAGTTTCTTCTTGTATAATTTTTGTTCTTTCCTTCTTTTCACTCTTGTGAAAACTTCTTTTCTTCATATGAATATTTTCATTTTTTGAAATGTTGCTGGTCTTGCATACTTTCTTTTCGGGCGAAGAAAATAAAACTAAGCTTCACTCACAAAATCAAGTAACTTTCATCGCAGTGACGACAAAATGCTAAGACTAAATAAAAAAACAGCCAACGAAATCTGAGCGAAAAAAAAGAAGGAAAATAGAGAAAAAAGAGAATAAAAAGAAAGAAAATCAACGCAAAACAATAATTAGAATAAACCATTGAACACAACCAGATTTGCTGTTTATTTTCTTTATAATCAAACTTGAGTCAGAATTTATAAATTTATTGGGTTGAATTAAATTCTCATGAAATACAAATTTTTATGAAATCTCTCTTTTTTGTTTAAATAAAAATCTGTTTAAATATCAATTTCAAAAATTCTACGACAAATGCAGAAATAAGCATTGGTTGGATTCCATCTGATATCTGACAAACGATTGAATACCTAAAAAGGTTCCTTCTCTTCTCTCCTTACAGAGAGTTTTTTAAAAAAATTATAAGACGTTGATCAGGTAAAAGACAAACAAAAAAAGAGCAAAAAGACCCCCCCAAAAAAACAAAAACAAAAAACAAGCAAGCAAAAAACAAATCCCCCCCCACAAAAAAATCTAAAAAAAACTGAGCAAACAAACTCATTCTGATATCAAGATAATTGGTAGTCCCTTAGCTGATGTTTGTACATTGTTTCAAACATTTTACTGATAACAAAGGGTAGCGGCAAATATTGATACAATAATTTCATCGCCTGTACCTCTTGGTTGAGTACAGTCACTTATTCATCTCTAATGAATGTATTTACCCTATTATTTGTTTATAGCTAGACGATGAAGAGAAATATTCATACCTTTCACAAGGGCAATTGCGTGAAAAGAAAATTAAACAGCTTCGTACAGGGTTGAAC